>PGGA01000015.1:989041-1048269 GCA_004380915.1 Calonectria pseudonaviculata
AATTAATTTTTTTATAATAATTATTTATACTTTATAATATAATTATTATTTAAAATATAAGGCTATAAATAGATTAATTTAAAAGCTATAAAATAGCTAAAAATAAATATATTAATAAAAATAATAGAAATTATATTTTTTAGCTTAATTAAGCTAATTTATAAAAAGCTTTTTTTTTAATTATATTTTTAATTTTATTAATTTTAATTTATTTTCTTATTATTTTTAATACCTATTTAACTTAATATTTAATTATATTATTTATTATATTATAATAATAATCTTTTTATTATAATAAAATTAATAAGCTTATTAATATAAAGAAATTATAATTTAAATTTAATAATATTAAAATTATTATTAAAAAGGGTAATAAATTTATTTTTAATAGTATTTTTTAATATAAAAAATTATTATTAATATTACTTAGAAGATTATTAATATTTTTAAGCTTAATATTATTATTATTATTATTTTAAAATAATCTAAGGTTTATAAATTTAATATTTTTATTATTATTTAGTTAAATATATTAATTTATTATAATAATTAATCTTATAATATAAAATATTTTTTTTTAAGCTTAAGAAAATATTTTCTTAGATAATAGGTTTATTTTATTATTATATTATCTTTTTTTAATCTTAAGGCTATTATAAATATTATAATTATTAGACTTTTTAAGCTATTAATTCTATATTAACTTTAGAAGATTTTAAGCTTTATAAAAGATAATTTTTTCTTTTTATAGAGTTTTAAGGTTTTTAATCTCTTAAAGAATATAACTTTAAGTTATAAAAAGCTATTTTTAATTATCTTTTTATTTTATTTTAACTAATAAAGTTTTATATTAAGCCTAAATATTAAGAAAGCTAATATTTATAATAAAATTATTTATTAATTTTATTTATTAATTTTTTTTTTTTTTCTTATTAAATTTTTCTAATTAAAAAAGGTAATTTATTAAAAATACCTTATATTTATAATATATTAATATAGCTTTAGAAATAATATTCTTAATAAAGCTTATTATTTATAAAGTAAATAAGCTTATAAGCTATTAATAATAAATATAAATATTATTAATATAATCTTAAGTATCCTAAAAATAAGTATTTATAGGTATTATAATTAAAATAATAAAATAAATAGCTTTTTATTATTATTATTACTTTATAATAATATAATTAATTATAAGCTATATATTAATTAGCTAAATATTAGATTTTTTATATCTTAATATAATATTATATATTATAAAGCTAGCTTTATAGATTTTAATAAAAATAAAAGTAAACTATAGATAGAAAAAAGTAAAATTATCTTTTTAAAGTAATTATTAAATTTTCTTTTAATATATATTTTTAAGTAATTAAAAAATATTAATATTAAATAATTATATAAAATATATAAAATATAATAATAAAAAATAAATTATAATATTAAATTAAATATAATATTTAATATATTTAAAGAAAATATAATTAGAAAATCTATTAATAATAAAAAAGTAATAGATCTTTTTTTTTATAGGATAAATATTTAAAGAATATTTATATTAAAGCTTTAATATTATAAGATTATAAAACTATTTATTATAATTAAATTATATTTAAAATAATATTTTTCTCTTTTTAGTTATAATAAAAGCTTTTTATAAAAATATATTAAAAGTATAAAGCTATTTAAAGGTAATATTATTATTATTAAAGCTAATATTTAATTAAATAAATTATATACTTAAAATAATATTAATATTAAATTAAAAAGCTAAAGAAAATACTTTAAAAATAAGCTAAGAAGAAATATTCTCTCTAATAATATTTATAGCTTTAATATTAATATAAAATTCTTAGTTTATAGAATTAATAACTTTAAAGTATTAAAAGTATATTATATAAATTATAATAATCTTAATATATTTCTAAATATATTTAATATAAATTCTATATTTATTTTTATTTTAATATTTAAAGGAATTAATATTATAATTTATAATAATATTCTAAAGATTTAAATAAAACTTTTTAATATTTTTAATATTAAAAACTTTAAATACTTTTTATATTTTATTTATTATTTTAATAAATATTTTTTAAAGCTATAAATTATAATTATAAAAATTAAAATATTAAAATTTTAAAAAATAATCCTTTTTAATATCTTAAGAATATAAAAATCTTAATATAATTTCCTTAATTTATATTTTATTAGCTAAAAAGCTAAATCCTTTAAATTATAATATAAAGATAATAAAAGCTATATTTTTAAGTAATATTAAAAATATTAAATAATTTTATAATTTAATAAAAATATATAAAAATAAAATCTTAGTTTTAATATATTAAATAATCTTTTTAGATTTACCTAATTTAATAATAACCTTATAAATTAAAAATAATATTTTAATAAGCTTTATAGCTCTTTTAATATTATAAAAAATATTTAAATTAAATATTATAAATACTTTTTTTTCTAATTTAACCTTAGTTTTTTCTAGCTATTTCTTTAGAGATTAATCTTTCTTAGAAATCTTATATTTAGTAAATATCTTATAATTATATAATATTTACTTAAAAATAATTTAATTTAGTATTTTTTTTAAAGCTTTTAGTAAGAGGCTAGCAAAAAACAAATAATATAGGTTTTCCTGGCTAATATAGGTTTTCCGGGCCTACCTTAGGACAAGGTATAAAGGCATGTGCCCCACCTTACGCCTACGGGTACCAAAGTTATTTTCGCCAATTCCTGAAAGTTTCTCTACAATATATCAGATCTATAGGGTTGGGGTTAGGGTTATAATTGACCGCCTCCATTGCACCAAGGCTTCTTCTCACAGTGACAATTTTGTGAGCGATTGCGCCAGATAGTCAATTCATGGCATGCTTCGATAGGTCGTTATAGGGCCGCCGGGTAACTGCAAGATTTGACTCAAATGTTTGAATATGCCGCGATCTAGTCTAGTGGCCTGTAACCCCATGTATTTTAGTTAGAGTGGCGCTGGCCAAGGCGTCCATAGTTTGAACAGTCAGCAGTCTTAATTTAACGCGTTTCCCGCCCGTCCGGTTTGTGAAGTGATTGACATTTCATTTGTCAGTTGGGGAGGCATTGGACTTTTCTAGACAATAATCATACATCGAACTATGAGGCATCCTAAAGATACTTCAAGCTGGTGGCTCCATTTAAGCTCTTCTGGTGGAGGGAGACGTGGGTCAAGAGAACCTACCTTGCTAGGTGGGCAAGTCGGAATATAAATACGGCATGTCAGGCTTGGAAGTGGAGATTATTCGCCGCAAGGATTTGTAAGAGCCTAAGAGCATGATCTCGATATAAAGTCAAATATAACATGGATCCTCTGTGTCACCCGTTATGGTATATAATACTAGTGAGAATGATTCCGCGTAATAATAAATCCAGCAACCGAGGCTTGCGTAGAATGTTTCATACCATGACCCTATCATTCTAGATGGGTGCTGACCTAGTATACACAAATCCAAAGCAAACTGAGTAAACTGCAGCTTATATGACTGCCACTGAATTGCTTTCCGCATCTATTATATGAAACAAGTTTATCAACAGGCAATATACGAGACCCTGGGTCTGTTTTGATTATGAGAATGCTCTCGAGAGTTTATTTCTATCCTTCAAATTTTGACTGGCGTTAACTTTGCTACGTGAATCATGATGAGTGAATGAACAAAATAAACTATTGGTATACTAAAACCTGCACTTAGATGGAGTTGGACTTTGTTCGCACTGCGTGGATTGCAGCGGCCACGTATTTCACATTCTTGGTATTCACTGTGGCGGTGTTAATATTTAGATACTTGTCAATGAATTCCGTTTACTCACATCCTGCAATTGAGGCTCGCCCGGAAGCAAGCATGTAGACGTGATATTGCTCCCGCAGGACGTCCACCTCGGCGGCAGTAAGACCAGTGTACGAGAACATGCCAATCTATTGCCAAAATCAGTGCCGTGTACTTCAATCGCGATGGTGACAATAACTCACCTGTTCAGTGATGTGCACCCACGATCCCGGGGTGTTGAGATAGCAAAGCTCTTCATAAAGGGCTTGCCGCATGGATCGAATGCGGGTGCTCATCGACTGGATCTCGGCCAACCACTCATTGGACAGCGACTCACTCTCCAGGATGGTCGTGACAATGGTGGATCCGTACCTGGGTGCCACAGAGTATTCGCTACGAATCAGCTGTGCAAGGTTTCCCAGGACCCGTTCCCTGGTTGACTTTGAGGTGTCATTCAGGACAATATGGAAGGCGCCAGCTCTCTGGCCATAGAGGCCGAAACTCTTTGAGAAGGACTGGGCAACACACATCTCCATGGGAGGCTGGTATTGGTGAAAGTGGCGGATGGCCCACGAGTCCTGGACTGGGTCTCCGGATGCGAAGCCCTGGTAAGCATTGTCAAGGAATGGGAAGAGCTGCTTTCGATGGCAAAGATCGGCAATGGCCACCCACTGCTCTCGGGTGGGATCCAGGCCTGTAGGGTTGTGTGCGCAAGCGTGCAGCAGGATGGCATCGCCGGGTTGCGACTCCCGCTCCAAGACGTCCATCATGGCGTCAAAGTCGAGGGTGCAGTTGGATGCGTTGTAGTAGGGGTATGTACGCGGAGGGACGCCAACCGACTCCCAGATTACATGGTGATTGGCCCAAGTGGGATCGGAAACCCACACGCAACGAGGCCGCACATGCTCGGCCAGGAATCGAGCACCGACGTGGTTGGCACCGGTGCCGGAAATGGTCTGGACGGACACGACGCGAGGGTCTGCCTTTCGCGGGCCCTGTGGGAGGGGGAAGGTGGGCGAGAAGACCAGGTCCCTGGCAACACTGAGGAAGCGGTCGTCGCCCTCAATGGGGATGTAGTCGTGGCGGGTGATGTCGTGCTGCTCGTGCAGGCTCTTTTCAATCTTCCCCACCACGTCCAGCGGCGAAGACTTGCCCTCGTCGGAGAAGTAGACGCCCGCACCCAGGCTCACGCGGTCCGGGTGCGTGTCGGCGCGGAATTGTCCAATCAAGGCAAAGACTTCATCCTTCTCGACCTCGGGGATGGAGGAGAAGCGTCCGGTCGGAATGGAGCCCATCTTTGACAGTAATAACTTAGTAGACAGGGCCAATGGCTTCAATGGAGCGCGTACAGGGTTGTCAACTGGCAGTGTCGAATCTAAAAGGTTGGTAGTTTGGTTGGGATGGCTGGGCAAGAGTGTCGAGCTGTGGAACAAAGAAGCAATCATGCAAGGGGTTTCGTCAACAGGCGGCGAATCTAATTTTAAAAATTCCCGGCTGGGCTCCGCTATCGGCGGCTATCCCCATTTTCACCAGCCTAGCATCTCAAGCAGCTAGTCAGTGGAGATGGCACAGGCACAGGTGACACACAATTCATGTCACTAGAGCCAACCCGTCAGGTCTAATTGCAAGTCGGTCCAGAAGCCATTGCACGAGCCATTGCACGCCGTGACTAGTCTGTGTACTACTGTACATTGTCAGCACCATCCTTTCTTTCTCTGGAGATGGTGCCAGGGTGTTGCCGACATCTGCTTGGTCTGCATGGGAGGAGAGGAGAGGAGAGGAGAGGAGAGGAGAGGAGAGGAGAGACCAACGTGCAAATTGGAACTGCAATGCCAAACTGCCTTCTCGACCTTGTAATTCAAGACGACCCATTGAGATTGCCGATGATGAGGTCAAGCATATTTCCAACTGCCGTCCGGTAGTGGATATATCTGTCTGTCTGTCAAGGACCGGGGAATCCGTAGTTGGGCCACGCCACTCAGCATCCATTATCTGTAGTCGCCTCATGGAGGGAGTCATGACACACCAATATCCCCGTCGGTAGCTCCTAAGTTTTTCCTCCTATTGTGGGGCCAGGCTAACCAATCATACACTTTTCTTTTGTAAGAACAAAGATGGCGACTTTTCCCAGTGTCAGATACCACTTCCCGTCGCATCGCGCTCAACAGAAACTGCTGAATCTGCATGCGAATAGACATGGTATTTCAAATTTATACACCAGCTGATACTGGTTTGTAGTTGTGTAGTTTGCTCATCTCATGGCGAACCAACGACGTGTTCCAACACTGCCGCTTTAAACCGCCAATACCCGCAAACTATCCACCACCCCAGCCAGCCAATAGCATATATCGCACAGTATAGCTGTTCATCGTAAAAACATGCCATGATAAGAGGCTGTTGGCTTTTTGAATAGTCATCCTTATCAATCAAGGTCGCTTTCACACGACTTGGAGTCTCTTGCTGTAACATCTCTTTTCGCAAAGTCAGATTGTGTGATTAACTGCAATTTCAGAACTTGGACTTATTACACTCTCAACTCCGGTGACCTTGGCACAAATTTCTTCAGCAGCCACGGCGCCTCGATCTTATTGGCAAGCACCATAGCCTCGTCGTACCCTACCTCTAGGTTCAAATTGTGTTTAGCGGAAGAGCTGGGTTTAGAACAGCGGGCCTTCCGAGTCCAATCAGGTCACAGGCTCCTCCAGAAATGGCCGGCTCCATACCAAGTCGGCTTCAGAACCCACCTGTCACCATCAAGACGATGTTTGGTAGCTTCTTTCCAATTTCTTTGGAAAAACATTCCCGGGCTGCGCTACGGCTAGATTGAGTAGTTTTGTTCTCCGGGCTGCTTATCATCTATGAATTTTAAACATTTAGTTCCGCAATAACGAGTTTATTACCTACCAGGGGCTGTTCGTATGTACCCCCACTCAGTTCCAAAAAGTCTAGACCGGAGTTGGCCATCAGAACGGCTTGGCCAAGGCAATTGTGTAGATCCGTAGAAGAATCGGCACCCCCTGGTGGCTGGTGATCCCCCGAGTTGAGCTTCAGGCCAATGCAGAATGTCTTTGGGATCACAGCGCGAATCGCCTTGATAATGTCGACCACAATTTTGGCTCTGGCCGCAGCTGATCCTCCAAACTCATCAGTCCTGGTATTAGATTTTGCGGATAGAATCTGCATGAGCAGATATCCATGTGCTGCGTGATCTGAACACCGTCGAATTTCCCAGCTCCGATAAGAGATTGCCGTCCCGGATGGCTTATCTGCAGAATTGCGGGCGTGCCGTTTCTTCGACAGGTCATCGCTAGTTGTTTGAATGCTGCTAGCGTCGCTTCCTCGGGGATAGTTTCATCGATTGCAGTGTCGTGAGGGTCCCCAAGATATCATTGGTCGACTTGAACCTTGCCAGATAGGATCAGCCCCCATCCTCCATCAGCCCAAGCGCCATAAGCATTCCCAAACTGAACTGTCGACAGTAGATTTTGGGCACCGGCCATTTGCTCCGCCAATGCAGCTTTGGCGAGACGATTTGGCAACACCAAGCCATAGGGCAGTGTCAATGGCTCTGAAAGAGGAGATGCCGCCATGGCTCTCGGGTCAATAACAGATTATCCCCAAGCTACCTGAGTGGGTGGGTTTCTTCTAAAATGAGAGCCGTGAATATTTCATCTTGAGAACTGGGCGTTGTTCCATATATTTAAGCTGATTTGTTTGTCGAAGCGATCAATTGGGCCTATGGTGTTTGTTCGCTCCGTTGGATTCACATTAAGCCGCCTCCCCTCACACAACAACTCCAGTTCGACTAAATTTAGAAAATTGCCCAGTGAAATAAACGTAGCCCCGCCTTCCCTCATAAATACAGATCTTTTTAGGGGCGCTAGGTTGGAACCATGGGGGCCATGCTGGTCTTCCTGAACAATAGAGGCTACAAGGACTAGCGAGCGTCAGCCGACCAAAGATCCGCAAAGAAGATTAACTTCTAGGCGTATAGACGGATACATTTATTCCAACTATTCCAACTCGGATTCTAGGATTCCATTGTATTTGGTAAAGTGATGTGAGCATTCGCGATGGGGGATAATAAGGACAATTAAGGTGTCAAACGGAAGCGGCGTTGTCTAACTGCCCGATGCGGAATCGGACCAATGTCTGCAGTTCACCCGCTACTCCACTAGCAAACTCGGCCGCAGTTCAGAGGCTAGACTCGCTCACAAAGACGGGGGTCACGGTCCAAATTCCGCAGTGTTGCAAGAATCAAGAATTTGCTAAACTCTAGATCATCCTACTAGTCGGCTCGAATTTGCGATTGCTACACTCCGCGTACGCTATCATCCTACTGTGTTTGGGACAATCTCGAAGCTAGCACATATGTTTATTCTACTTTTGCAGTGCCCATCAGCCAAGCATCGTGTCCCAAGGTCAATTGGTACGGCAGCAAAATTCATCATCAGAGATGGGGTCGGGCAAACGTCCCGCACCACACAAGCCAATGGCTGTTGCCACTTATAGTACGAAAATGGGTCCAATACTGTGGCAGCCATTGTTTTCTTGGAAGAAAAATCTACTTTATCTACCAAGGGCTAACCGACACATGTGGGGTTGTTGATGTTGGGGAGCAACATGAAAACACTTTCTCCCGTGAACCATCGCGAATTTTCCATGCAGGTGGAGGGTGTGGCTGCCATCGTTTCGAAAAGACTGCACAAAACAGAAAATGTCATCAACAAGCGTAATAATTAGATGGGCCAGAGTGGTCGTGGCAGCCTCTCGGTAACCACGGAACGACCTCCCATCTCAAGTACATGATATACTAACCATTATGGACGTAGTTCTTCATTTGATTGGCAGTGAACAACGCATTTTTCCATGTGCATGGCTTAATACCAACGTCATGATGCAACGCTGACTGATAAACTCCAACAATGCATGCCTTTAGTCGCATTTAATGTGTCACCATAATTAGCTTGCGATAAAGTCGTTACATTGCGAGATGTAAGTGCAAAACAATTTTGAGAGGCTTAAATCCCCCGCATCCCCTCAATTTCTTTCCATGGTCTTTTCCTTATCAATTTTGTCTTGGGACCCCTACCACAATGCAGTCCGAAATACCAATTCGTGAGTCATTGACGCGTCATCAGGTCAGCTACGCTCATTATATTGGATGATTAAGAGAGAATATATACTAAATTCACCTGTCTTGCAGCCTCCAGATGAATGGAAGCTTGAGCAGGGTCTAGACCCAGCCCGCTTGGGCATCCGCAATCAAAGCAGCATCAAGATCAACACAGATTTCCCATCAGCATCTCATCCCACTTCGGTTGATCTTCAGCTGGATGGTAACTCCAGTGATCTAGATCTCATCATCACGGAAGAGAGAAATGGCTGGAAGGGCTACGTTGAATGGGAAGACTACCCAGAGAAAAAGGCCAAGGCCCGTCAACGCTTTGATCGGTTTCGGTTCCCTCCTCCTCCTGAGTTCCAGCTAGAGCCAGTTCCTCCAACAAACCCAGTGCTTGATGGCACTCGCTGGAAGTTGTGGCATAAGGCCATTGGCGGCGCTCTGTCAAATGTGCCCGAGGAGAGTTGGAAGACGGTGCTCGAGGTACAGCTAAGGCAAGAATTTCAGTCTGAGGGGGTAGATGACTAACATGTTCTTTGCAGGAGAAACATCCAGACATGCTTCACCTCCTCCAGTTTCCATATAATGGAGAACCTCCCAAGAGTCTTCTTACCAAGGATCCAATCACCCCCAATGAACTGTATTTTGTTCGTAATCATGGTGGTATTCCTGACATTGACCCCGAGGCATACGATCTGCGTGTTGATGGACTTGTAAATGATCCCAAAGCGCTTTCGCTTAGCGAACTGCAGAGCGAGGTCAGGTTCCCTCGCATCTCAAAGCTTGTTACCATTCAGTGCAGTGGTACTCGACGGGTTGAGCAAATCGCCGAGTACGCTGGAGAGGGGGACGAGATGATCAATGCCCCATGGGCTGAGGGAGCCATCGGCACAGCCAAGTGGACTGGTGTCAGCCTCAAAAAGATTATCAAGCACTGCGGCGGACTCAAGGAAGGCGGTAAGCATGTTGAGCTTTACGGAGCAGAGACCTACTTCAAAGGAGGCGAATGTATGAACTATGTAATTTCTGTACCCTGGTCCAAGGTCAAAGCCAACGAGGTGCTATTAGCCTGGGAAATGAACGATAAGCCGCTTCCAAAGATACACGGGTTCCCGTTACGCGCAGTCGTAATGGGCTATATTGGTGCCAGAAGCGTCAAATGGCTATACCGAATCAAGGTGATTGAGACACCGAGTCGGGCTCCGGTCCAGAGCAAGGAGTATCTCTACTTCCAGCAACAAACTGGCAAACACAACCAACTGCCGACTAGTAAGTTCAGGAACCTTCCCTGATGGAAATTGCTAATCTAAGGCATCGCATAGTGGGCATTCAGATTCAAGAGATGCCAGTTAGCAGCGCCATTATGACGCCATGGCATAAAGAGGTTGTTGTACACAATGGCCAAATTGAAGTTTCAGGTAAATAAGACTGTTTCAAAGTTGGGAAGAGTATCACAGAGCTGACTCGTGACAGGATGGGCATACTCCGGTGGCGGTCGATGGCCAGAACGGGTGGAAGTATCCTCAGATGGTGGCTATGTTTGGTACCCTGTCCCGCCTGAGAACCTCTCGGCCAAGCACAAGTTCGCATGGCGAATCTGGACATGTTCAGTGCCTTGCGACCATGAAGGTTGGACAGAGCTAGTCGTTCGCTGCTGGGACAACAGTCTCAATACACAACCTATGGCAGTCCGTCATAGCTGGAATTGGGGTCTGCATGTCACCAGTAGCTGCCACAGAGTTAAGATCTATAGCGTCAACGCGAGCCGGGAAAACACCAAGAAAAGATTGAATGATTTTAATCAGCATGGAGAGAGTTTTATGCCCATCACTAGGCCTACGGAATTCCGAACTATGGCAATGGAGGAATATGAAAAAGCATGGCTTTCTATGGAGCCAAGAGATGCAGACGAGTGAACTAGGCAGAAATAATCGCTTTTTTTTAATTTTAGGTTATTTAATACATAAAAGTATATTTGATTTTACTTTCTTAGTTATGTGACTCAGATCCTGCATCTTTACTTGCATATTCAGGCATATTCGGCTGGGCAAAGTCTAATTCATCGTTCTAGTAGGCTCATATCTGATATTTTATTCTTGGGGAATGCCAGTACTAGTATTTCAACCCACTACACATCTCTACTTGCAGATAAACAATATCTAAAGAGTATTTTATGTCAACGTTGGGGCGTCATTCTCAGCCATTGTCGTCAGTTTGAAATATTACTACTAACCCAGTAACAAGGTCTAAGACATAGACACAATCCATCTGGTCAAACGGTGGTGAGACACTCGTTGGTTCGGTACCGTGGTGGGAAATATTTCTATCTTCATCTAGAAAGTCTGGGGGCAGACCACCATCTATCCATTTGGCTGGACATAGAGACATCACTAACGCTCTCCACTCATCCAGGTTGGATGTGACATTGTGGAAAGAGGTAGATCTTCTTGTGCGGAATTAACTTGGTATGGGAAAGGATCAATTGTAATGGGATTCCGACAGTAATTTTCTAATCACATGAATTGTTTGTCGAAAATACAAATTGAAATTGTTGGTGTGCTTCAATGGTCAGCCTTGTATTCTTTATTAGTCGGCAACAGCCTTGTACTCTAAATTTGGGAAGACTTCCTCCTAGAGCACAGTTTTCAGACTCTGGACTACTTTTGCATAAGCATTTTCTCTTTCTTCCGATTTAAAGATGCGAGGGTCCGCAGGCTTGTCAAATCCATGCGCAGCTCCATCCACTTTCACAATTTCAATACCATGCCCAGCGCTGCTCAACACTTCCCCAAAGGCTTCTACTTCTGGGACAAATATATCTCCGGAGCCGATGATTATTAGAATGTGCGGAGGAAACGATGACATTTCTGCGTACATTGGGGAAACTCGAGGTGACTTCCGATCCTCGAGTCGGGGCACGTAGCTATCTGCAATGATATGCTGCGCAAAGACAGGCAGTGGCTTAATAGGTTCTGGGACCGATTTATTCTCTGGTGCAATGCTGAAATCGACGCCAGGGTAAAATGGATAGACCGCCTTAATGTTGATGTTTTTGAACTCCCGTCTCAACTCAGAGGATGCCACTAGTGCCAGGTTTGCTCCCGAACTAAATCCAGACAGGGCTACCCTATCAAGATCGAAGACGCGCGGTTGGCTCTCAACCCATCTCAGTGTGTCTTCGGCATCTTCGACTGCCCCGGGGAAGGGATGCTCTGGTCCTTTCCGGTAGTCTGCGTCCAGTACAAGAACATTTCCCTCGCGAGCTAGCCTCTCACAGAACGCATGGTCCATTCCCAGGTTGGGCATGATATAGCCGCCTCCGTGCCAGTTGATGACAAGTCCTTGTGGCTCTCCTTCATAGTAATTTGGGGGATAGTAGATGCAGGCGTCGATGAAGCGTTTGAGGTCGCGGGACGGAATGCGTTCCTGCTTGCGCTTGCACGCTGTGGATGGCGTGAAATGGGGGCGAGTGCCGATGTAGTTGAGAAGGCGAATCAAGACAACAATAGCCTTTAGTTTCAGATACTGAAAAAAGCTGTGAGGAGCCATTTTTTTTGGTGGCACGAAGAATTTGAGTGAAAGCGACCAAGATAAAATGGCTGATGCCCCTCTGTGGCGGCAACGGGATGAGTGTTGCATTTTATCCTCGCTCCCTGCTGGGTCTGGGCTGCACTGGGCACAGCACTTGGTGGCCCAAAGCAAGATGAGAGTTGATCTTCGTTGGGAGGATTTTGGCGAATCGACAGATTGGGACTCGCACGCGAAGCCCCCACCATCACCAGCAATGTAAGCACCGCCCGGCCATGACTCATTTGCCGACTTTCCGACTCCATTTGTTGATCATTACCTGCTATTCATCAAATGCACTGCCCAGCATCGGCGCAGATGCAATGCGACCTCAACCTCGAGGTGGCGTTTTGCCAAATATAGAGCAGCGCCACTCTCTACCAGCCGCTGACATTTCTACAACGTGCCAGCCCATGGCCTTGAATTATCAGTTGGGAAATAGTAACTGGGTCTGTCCCCCCGCCTGTGGGTCGATTCTCAATCGCTCATCCTTTACTAGTCAGTCACTTGATTCTCGGCAGCCTCTCCCATATTTGGCCAATTTTCTAATAATCTTCAGTTGGTTGGTAAATGAAAACCAAAGTTTGTATATATTTTTGCGAAAATAGTATAACCTTTTCCTACCCATGCCACACACATCTGTCCTTGACCTCACAACTCATAGATAACTTTCACAGCTGCCCGTTCAGTAGCCACCACGCCGCTCTGCTAATACGTTCCGGGCATCACAGACAACCGACCGCCATCGGTAGTTAGAATGGAACCATTAGTGTAGCTTCCCGATCGACTGGCCAGATACAAAATAGCCCCGGCCATTTCTTCATCCCCACCAAACCTCCTTGCAGGTATGAATAATCCATCATCAATCGTCTCCTTTTCTGGTT
The DNA here is from genome assembly GCA_004380915.1 of Calonectria pseudonaviculata. NCBI lineage: Eukaryota > Fungi > Ascomycota > Sordariomycetes > Hypocreales > Nectriaceae > Calonectria > Calonectria pseudonaviculata. The sequence continues at coordinate 1,002,424 of PGGA01000015.1, forward strand.
TTCGTGTTCCGACAAGGCCTGATGCTAGTTCAGAAGGATATACTTTTCCACAATTCCACATTAGTATATAACTCTCTATAGCTGTCTACAATGGAGGATTGGCTTGATAATATAGTATTACTTACCTCCGGGCGCAATTGCATTCACCCGAATCCCAAACTTTGCCAATTGAGTACTTGCCTGCTTAGCCACTTGCATGGTTGCAACTTTACTAGTCAGGTACGGAGGCGTCGATATCCAGTGTCGGCTAAATGCCGATATGCTAGTCGTGAAGATTACCTGACTTTGGATCGCCGGAACGTTGCTGTCCTCTGCAATGGGTTGGCCGAAGCCACCTGCCAAGGCATTATTGTTTCCCGCGTTCAACAGCTCCAGGAAAGCAGTCATCGTAAAGAAGGCTCCAGTTACATTCACATTCAATACGTCCGTCATTTCACTCATGGAGAAGTCCATGAATAGCGTCTTGCGTAGCTCGGAGAGGGAGTGGTCAGGATTGAATCGTGCCGTTGGGCCGATAGCTCCCGAATTGGCGACAACAAGATTAACATATCCAATATCGGCAGTAATGTAATCAACAGCTTCTCGGAGGTCATCTTTTGAAGTTACATCGCATCGGATCGCGACGAGACTGTGATGCTCTTGGGCTGCCTCCTCGAGAACTTGCAAACGGCGTCCCAAGATGTAGACTTTTTTAGCACCGTTGTATGCAAGGGCTCGGGCCATGGTTAGGCCAATACCTGAAAGATAAGATCAGCATATTTCAATTTCCATGAATTGGTATAATGTCTATGGAGGCTTGGCTGACCAGTCCCTCCTCCCGTAATGACAGCGACAATGCCATCGACACGGAAGAGAGCGTTGAAGTCAACTGAGGAAGCCATTTTTTGCCAAAAGAGTAGTTTATTGTAGTTATTGGGCAGATCAGATTGAATTGATAGTGAAGAGAAGTTTTATTCTCATGAGTCGTCTCGACCTGTTTATATTTTGCATCTCTTTTGTACGCCTCTCCAAACCCCATGTCTTTGGTGTTGTTGATTGATAATCAATCGTGCCATGTCGCACACCAAATTGCAACACCACCCTCTGATGTCTGATGTAAGACTGGTTGATGCGATTCAAACCCAACACTGAAGTAGTTTAGCGGCGGCCGATGATAGCATGACTTTGATTGGCGGAGCAGGAGCTGCTTCTCCCGATGCCCACTTAGAAGCAACGCACCGTAAAAACGGGGGAATTTAATAAGCCCAGGTATCCAATTCTACGCTTGTGTCGGGCATCTTATAAATCAGCTTCAACACAATAGCGATGCGGTTATTAGCTATGGTGGCCGACAACAGCTGTCCCGGTTCCGCCATGGCTCCGACTGTTTGCAACATCTGCAAGGACCGCAAGAAAAAGTACGACAAGGTTACACCATGCTGTGGATATTGCATTCGGTGAGTTGTGACTTTAAACTCAACTGGCAACTTCTAAACAAAACGCGAGTAGGAAAGGATTAGAATGCGAGCATGACAAGCCGCCATGCCATGCAGCCCCTCCCTTTGAAAAGCCCCTCCCCTGTCTTTAGCGGTTGAGCTGACGACATCTGAGGCAAGCCTGTATCTCCAGGCTCGCAGCCTGATCTGGAGTACAGGATAATTCGTGAATGACATCAGTGCAGCTTATTTCCAGAGCTTTCAACTCCAATTTCCCATAATTTCTCCGAAATACTTTCAAGACAGCCTCATGCATGACATAAGGAGCGGCCCCTTCGGCTGGGTTCTCCGTCCTTTTGATGAGCATGTGCTTGTTAATGTCCTCGCCACCGTTGAAACATTCCACAAAATAAAAACCTGCCAGATATTTCGATTTACAGTCAATACGTCTTTCGGCAAGAACACTATATGCCCAAGTACAACTGTTGTTTCCATCTTCAATACAACTGATTCAGGCCGGCCTCCTGTTGCCCATGTATGAGTACGTGAATGGGAGACCAGATGAAGCATTCAGTTTCATAGCTAGTTGTGCGCGCACAGCCTACGCTGCCGGCCTTCACTTAGGTAGTCACAATATTCTTCAGTCCAAACAAACCGTATCTCGTGCGGCCACCAGAAAAGATGCAGGCCACCAACTGGAAGCCCATGAAGCTGCCAATGCATGGTGGGGAATCGTTATTTGCGAATGCTAATCATCATCTGCCATTTTCTTGTTATGAATCTCGACTTTTTTATGACTATCTAACGCCTGCAATAGGCTGTTCTCGTGCGGAGTAACAGTTTCGGGTCAGCCAATGTCCCCTACATTTCCTTGCGACAACACTCAACTCCTGACTGAGCCTGAAGTTCTGGATCAGGGAGATTCCCGAAGCCTAGAACCTACGCATAACTTTATGATTTCCTGCCTGGAAATTGTTGATGTTGCAAGTTTCGGACGTATAGCTCAGTCGGCCTGGCTCCTCGACCAAGTACTAGAAAGCACTCATCTCCCATGCATCAATTCCAGACTGGAAAATCTTTGTCGCCTATACATTTTCTCCAACAATATCTTGGTCTTCTAATCAAATAGGCTGCTGGCCAAAGCCAAGCTTTTTGCGAGGCGATTGCCATTTCCATTCGGTAATCACACTGGCCCCGGCTATAGCCCAGCCTACTTTGTATTCCATGCACCATATTTACTAGAGGCAGTGCCCTCTTCGTCCTGCATTAGCACATTCTCGCTCAAAACTTGCTGAGCATAGGCCTATTGCCGGAATGTGTAGAAGAATGGCATGGGCGATCGCACGCTACTCTTGACAGCGTTACGAGCATGGTTCTCGATGTCGTTGAGGCCCAGAACGATTTAAACTCGACGGCAGCAAGTGCCCCCCCCCCGAGTTATCTATATATAGTTCTAGTTGCTCTCAACAGGGCATGTGAGAAAGTCTATCAACAGGACATAATGTGGTTGCTCAGTGTGGAGAGCCTTTGAACATGCTTAAAGCAGCTACATCAAAATTGAAATGGGACAGTGGGTGTAATTATGTCTAAATCTCAAAAAGGCCTACCTCCCCCCCACTATGCCACTGCCCAAAAGTTTTACCAAACGTTTAAGTCCAGTGTGTTTTTTTTGGATATATAACTGAAATTAGAAGCTCGATAAGCTAATATGATACACAATATACTTTGCAACCTCCTTTCATATGACGTCTTGAGTAACTTAGACCACCATTTCACGTCGCGTGATTCGAACTGGGAAGTCTTCGATGAGCCAAATACCCTTGGAGTAATGTCAATGTACTGTGGAAAACAGGTGTGGGGGGGTGGATGGAGCTCACAGCATTAACGATATGCAGAGGCCTTTCGGGGCGGACCATAGTAAACTCAAAGCGCCTCAAAAGCTGGGGCGAGCGTTAGTCTCAAAATCTCCTACAATGTTAATGGCTGGCATAGTCTCACCTCAACAAAAACCTTGTTCAATTCCATAAACGCTACTGGCTTGCCAAGACATTGGTATTTTCCAACTGAAAAGACGAGGTCAACAACGCCAGCCATAGTTTCAACTTTTTCGGCATCGGCGTTTAGCCATCGCTCTGGCAGGAAGAGGCTAGCGTCTTCACCAAATACCTTTTTGGAGTGGTAGATGGCGAACGGGGAGGTGCCAATCTGGGTTCCTCCAGGGATGAACTTCCCATTGATGACATCGCCTTGTGGAGGTACAGTCTTGAAGAGAGGGCCGGCGGCAGGGGCCTTGATACGAAGACCTTCTTTAATAGCGGCTTGGAGATAGGGTAGTTGACGTGCCTCGGCGTCAGTGATGGGTGAGGAGATCTTTCCAGTCTTGGCATTGCTATCGATTTCCTCACGTAGTTTACGGTATGCCACTGGGTTGCTGAGCAGGCTTAGCATAATGAGGCGGATTGTAGTCGCCGAGGTATCGCTTCCAGCAACAACGTTAAGCAGTGATTCCCTAGATGCCTCCTGCTGGTCAAGCCCATGGCGGATAAAAGACCCGAGCATGTCAGGTTGTGACACGGCATTTGGCCCAAATCGCTCTGCTACCTTCTTATTTGCCACGCTTGAGAAATCGTCAGTATCTCTCGCCTCGACAGCAGTGGTCTCGAGTGAACTCACCCAATAAAGGCCCCAAAGCCAAACTTGTCACTCTCCTTTGGCAATAGGCCCCGGAAAAGACGCGAATGGAGTAAGGAAACCAGCGAGGGTATATTAGCCATGACTAGAGTGACTGGGAAGAAGGAGCGTGTGACCTTGATGAAGTCAAAGACATCATCGTCCTGTTCAATATATCCAAATGGATGGCCAAATGCTAGATCACTGATAACATCCAGGGTGAAGAACTGGATCTTCTGAGCAAAGTCCATTGGGCGATAACGCTGGTCTTCGGAGAGATATTTTGTTTCTATCAGGTCAATGAGCCTTGCAACGTGGTCGTTGACGGTGCGCTCAATTGACTCGTTTTCTTTTCCAGAGTACTACGCAGAGGTCAGTCGCATGGGGCGAGAAGTTTACAATGAATTCAGGGGTCGAGGTGGGTTGCTGGTGGGATTGATGGAAACCTACACCAGCAGCCATTTTATTGCGCAACTTCATGTGAGCGTCATCGTCACGCATGGAGAACAAGTTGTCCTTTCCGGGTTCGAATCGAAGTGCATTGTACCCTGGATTGTACAAGGTTAGCTGACCAAAACTGGCCTCGGCTGGAAGAAGAACAGGTCATGACATACAAGGCCCTCTCGAGTATGTAGAATGAATTGCCATCATGCGACGCAATATCTCGGGATCATCTGTCGCCAGCTCATTGGGTCCAATGCGCACAAGCGATCCTGCATTTGCATCGTTCAGCCCCGCCCACGCACGTTGCGCAATTGTAGCAGGCGTCGTCAGCACGGCTTACCGTATTTTTCATTGACCTCTTGTATAGCGTAGGGCTGGCGTCCCTTGATCGACTGCCTCACCATCCAGGATTTGGAGAAGCCAGCCAGCCATGGTCCTGGGACATGGGACAGACGGTACCAGGAGCGCAGCGTGCTGGCCAGAAACAGGGTGGCCGCAAAGCCGACAACTGAGGCAGCAATGGCGGTCCTGGAGAGCTGGCTGAGGCTTTCAAGCGCATCCTGCAGCAGGGCCGTCGAGAGGCGTTGATCTGTGGCCATGTTTGTCTCGCCGCTTAGCATTCAGACAATTTTGGTTGGAGGTGAGGAACAAAAGGCGGGGGCTCCCAGCTCTCGGGCCGTCCCACGACTTGGACTTGGTTTGGCCTTGCTGGCCTGCTGCCGCCTCTTTTCCCTCTAAGGGAGATTATTAATGGTCTCCTCCAGATCGGAGCGAGCCCTCAACAGGGCATAGCTCTGGCGACCGGAGCACCGGCCCGGGCAATCAGCACACAGCCAGCACACAACCAACGCACCCCACGCCTCGAAAATTATTCAAATGTGCGGGTCTCGTCCCACTTTCTCTAAACTCTTCCCCCCTCCATGGGATCATCCCGGGAGTTGATAATCCCAGCATCCACAATGGCAGCGGCACAGGAGCAAGAGCAGGACCACGCACAGCAGGCCCAGGCCCACCAGGCTCAGGAACAACAAACCGACGCCGCTCCGCCTTCTGGTCCGGGTCACACCATCCAAATACAGGATGCAATTGTTCGTTACGTCTTTACTAGGCAATTTGAATCGGGGCCATCTTGATTGATATCTGACCATTCTCACCATAGGTCGCCGACATCAACGACACCGACTCCGCCTATGAAGAGGTACGAAACCCCAACTCTCTCCACTCATTGTATTGGTATGAACAGACAACCCGTAGGGCCCTGAACCTTCCTTCGTGTCATTGTCATCCAGCGTCCTAGTGTACCAAGAAGAAAACGGACGCCGCTACCATGGCCTCAGTCGTGGAAGTAAGCAGAGCCCCAATTAGTGTCCTCCCTTCTGGAAGTTGATCGTGCAACTAACATTAAAAAAAACAGAGTATGTTCTTCCTAATGATGAGGTCAGTACAGCTTTCTACACCCTCCGGTCACCCTCACTGACGCGAGATATTCTTATGCAGGCAGAGAATGAAAGACTAGGTAGGCCTTGATTTGATTTCAGAGGCCTCTGGGACCTTGTACCGACTCGTAAATCTAGATCTTCAACACGAGCTTTACGTCCGCACATGCAACGGAGAGCTGGCACTATGCCCCAAGGGTAAAGGGGCAAAACGCGTTCTGGACATGGGCACCGGCACTGGATCGTGGGCCATCGACTATGGTGAATATTCCCAGTCTCTTCCAAGCATAACGATATGCTGATTCCTAGCTAGCGGACCTGCACCCGGAAGCTCAGGTCTGATAAATTTCTCTCCCCCCTCTCACTTCGCGCTGCCGTTGAACTCATGCTCATACCAAGTTAATAGGTGATTGGCGTTGATTTGAGCCCTATCCAGCCATCATTGTGCGTCCCATTCCCTGTGTGGAGCCTTCCCACCCCAACAAGACCTTGTACACTAACTACATATTATCATCAAAGTGTCCCCCTGAATCTCAGTTTTGAGATTGACGATCTCGAGAAGGAATGGACGTGGTCGCAAAATTTTGACTTCATCTTTGCTCGTATGATGCTTGGTTGCTTTGAGGATCTCCCCAAAATGATCAAGATAGCGTATGACAATCTGGAACCCGGTGGATACATGGAGCTTCAGGACATGGGTCTTCCTGCGCGTTCCGATGATGGCACCCTAGTTCCTGATAGCTACCTTGCCCAGTGGTGCAAGCTCTGTTTAGACGCTGGCCAGAACCTTGGGCGCCCCGTGTTCCCGACCACCGAGTACAAGAACTACCTCGCAGCAGCAGGTTTCGAAGACATTGTCGAGGTACAGAAGAAGTGGCCCACCAACTCGTGGCCTCGCGACAGGAACTTCAAGGAGCTGGGAAACTGGGCATACGCCAACATTGCTGGTGGGCTCGAGGGTCTATCGCTTGCCCATTTCACAAGGGGTCTCGGGTGGACATCTGATGAGACACTGGTATTTTGTGCACACACGAGGAAAGACTTGAGAGATCCCAGGATACATGCTTATTGGCCCATGTGAGTCACCAATTCCAGCATTAACCATCCCTTGTCTGTGGGGGTGGTCTTCGCCATTTGTCTTTGTTGTACCAGTTCTCTTTTAACACGTTTTGGATCTTAGATATATTGTATATGGGCGGAAACCCCTGAATGCTTCCTAATATCCAGCATTAAGATGCCTCAATGTCTTCAAAAAAAATTATAAAAATACTACATCACACTGACCTTAAAACTTCCCCTGGCCCTGCGTGTTGTGAACTTTTTGGACCTGGAACCACCGATCCAGGCCTGTACTCCATTTTTAGAACCCCATGTGCTCCAGCAAGCTTGAAAGGTGCCTCTCAGCGATGCGGCTGAGCGCTATCCTCCGATCTGGATCTTGGTTCATTCTTAAGAAGTCGCTACTAGTCAATCTCCATGGTGAGAGAAAGCCCAACGCCTCGTCCACATCTGCAATCGTGTCTATCCCTTTGATTGAGCTTGGTCGTTTTACGTCTAGCTTTTCCAGCTCGTCCTCCCATGCCTTAGCGAGTTCCCAATCAACATCCGACCCACTTCTTGACACTATAGGGGTTGGAAGAGGCTGAGGAAACTGGCCAGTCAACTTCGTATTCCAAAGCAGTGCAGCCTCTTGGTCTTGTGGAGTTATACCCCCCGGCCAGCCAAGAAGCTGACCAAGTTTGGGTCAAGGGAGCGGAAGTACTCGTATCTTGGGTGTAAGATACTGGCAAAGTCGTGGCCGAGGAGCGCAGTAATGCGGCCTGTCGTGGGGTCATATAGGAGATTATCAGGAGCTTTACATTATTGTCAATGCTAGACGCCGAGAGTCGCAAATAGAGGCTTTGTAACCTGGTAGTTATTAACAGACTACTTACTAAATTCTCTATGGATGATTGTCCTGTCCTCCTTCGATGCCAATTGGGAGAAGTGTACTGGCAAGCCCCGCTCTATAAAGGCATTAACAAGTTCCCTGACACCGTTGGGGCACCAACTTTGCAGGTGGGGGTTATTACCAGCATTAACGAGTGCTACTTTTAGGCAGGCCGTGAAGGCGTCTTCAAGCGAATGCCAAGGACTTTCGCCAACAGTAGTCATGGGTGCGCTGACAATCGCATCAGCATCAAGCGTCAACCTTCCTCAGCCCTGGATGCGGTCGAGGAGTGGGTAGTCCTGCAGCGCCTTTAAAGAGCTGCTCTCTGCGCCAGTATTCCCTGCTTCTATTCGAGGCCCATGTTGCTGAAGGGCTGGGCCAGTGGCTCGCCGGGCATCAGTTCCGGCAAAATCCAACCCAATCGTTGGGGACCAACTGGATACCAGTCGAAGACGCGCGGGATCACGGCATGATTGACACGACAGGGAGCAGCAGCGGCGAGGGTTAGCATGGCGACTTCGTTCTGCAGTCGCGTTTCTTGGTGCAAGCCCTCGGCGTCTGGGTTACTGAGTCGCAGTATGAGCTCTCTGGTACCCGTTGTAATGAGCACACAACCCGGTTGCTGGAGCTGATGCTACTCAGCATCGTGCTCCAGGCCAGACGAGGCGTTGGTAGGAAGAGAGAGGCGGTAAAAAAAAGTTTTACTTGAATGGGAAATCGGGCTCGCACTGGATGAGGGTAATTTCATTGTTCTCTACATCCTGAATCTGCGTGTTATTAATGGCAATAATGGGTGGGCTGCACAAACACGACACTTCCAGCTCCTGAGATGTCATGGAGGCGGGGGTTTGTTGCTTACTTTGGCATATAGATCCAGGCGATACCCCAGCAATCGCTTTATGTAATCGGACGCGCTTCGAAGCCGACATAGTTATGATTCTAAAGAACGGCCGCCATGGCGATTCCAGTCTGGTAGAGAAAGTTTACGTTGCAAGTCGGGATGCTCACGGTTGGTAAAGAAGTACAAGGATGCGTCCGAGACGAAAATAACGGTTTGCGCTGTAGCTGGGCCTTGGTGTAAGCTTGCGTTGCGTGAGATTGTGCTCCATGCCATGATGCCTCTGGCACCAGTCTCAGGGTTGTGCCCGTGCGACCCAATGAATCGCAAGCAACAAATATGCGGATTAGGCTGAGAACCATAGTCAAGATATGTTTCTTCAATATCCGGCACGCATGGGGGAGAAGAAAAGAGAGAAAATTATTGAATTCCCTTTTTTTCTCATTGGTCCTTTTACATCCAAATTTCTTGGACGTCAGTAAATTTGGACTCGAGAGTTATTCGTCACGACACCTCCAAAGGCACACCATCAGGTGGACAGCGGACAACGGTGAGTTGGAAGGAAGGCATCTTCAGGTAAGCCATAACCTCCTCTCATCATTGCTAACTTCTTTTGGTCCGAAGATTGATATGAGGAGGCTGGACGGAGGTTTGATCAGATATTTGTGTTTAGAAAAGAAAAGAAAGCAAGCAGTGGGCTCGACCAGGCATTTCCTGGAGCGCGAGCCCTTAGGCCACAAGGTAGCTAGCAGGCAGATACAATTAGTGTTTAAAAAACTGTGCTTGTTGGTTTATTTTTGATCGGATATTCCCTTTTGGTCTTTTTCTCTATTCCTTTTTTTCATCACATACTTTTCGCAGGCTGTGAAAATAGAGTAAGTTCAATGGATCTTCATTTCTTTCTTGCTCTTACTGACCAACTTGCTAGCGCTGGCGAACTACAGAGTCATAGGTGGAATAGAGAGGATTCATCCTTTTTGGGGGTTTGTTTTTCAAATTGCGAAATTTTTTTTCCCCGGCAATGAAACAAAGATGAGTTGAATGCTGGCTGGCCTACCTGCTGGCGCTAGTGTGGCAGTATCCTAAACTTGTATCTTGATTATTTCTCCCTGTCAAAGCCCGCCCCAAATTTTGATCCGAATTCTCATTCCCAATAACAAATCAACGGCTGCCTTAGACATTAGTCTCGATTTTACGAATTTCATCGCCTTATGTTACATTACGCTAGTAGACGCCAGTAAGCTCATGTTTTGTTCTTCGTCATCCTTTCAAAGACAGCGAGCGTGCAGTGAAAACAGCCTAGGGAGCAAGATCACAATTATTCCGAACAGTTTGTAGGGTCATACGAAAGTGATATTATGAAGTCCAGAGTCCGCGGGGGAGGAGATGCTAACCAACCCGACCCTGTTGCGAGAAGGGAGCAATGCAATAACGCCACGTCACTCTCTGCTTCATCGACATAGTATGAAAAGTTGAAACTGCATGAGGAAGAAGTTTTCGCAACCAGTGCCAATCAAGATGTCCTCATATTTGCTATAGAACCCGACTAACGTGTTTCTAGATGGAGGAGCGACCCGTGTAACATGCACTGTCTTCACCTTGCTATCTTGCTATGGATATAAATTAAAAAAAGGGCTGAAAATCCCTAAATGCAACCTATAAAGGATGGATTGAGGAGTTTCAAGGTGCAAGGCCATTGTGCTGCATTCTCTTCGAACACTGAGATCATTACCATCACACTCCGATTCCTAGATATTGATTAAATATACCGCAACGATCATCAGAGGCATGATTACATTACAGTTACACAATAGATCATTGGATTAACCAAGGAAGTGTCTAAATACACACCTGGAGAGACTATAGTGGCTTGTGGGAATACATTCCTGTCTAATCAATCCGTTTATGCGCAACGTACACTAGGTTCTAGCCGTGTCGTCTTTTCCATCCATGTACATGCGCAAGCGGAGCGGGTGCGATGAGGGCTTACGCCAAGATATGGTAGACGCTACAACCCCTACTGGTTTCATGGATCTGATAAGATGTATGATGCTCAAAGCCGTAATTGGGGTCCGAAGGATGAGGCGTATCAGGAACAGAGGATTGAGTCGCGTGCTCACCAATGCACCTTTCTAAAAAAGACTTTTCAGGGTTTGAAACAACTGATATTAAGAAAGCATCAATTACTTTTCAATGATTCCCCCCCACCATTTGCTATAAAAGGCTGGTAGGGCGCCATACACAAGAGAAAATTCCTAACCCAACAACCGGTCACTAGAATAAAAGCAATCCTATTCGACTGGAATCGACTCCTTCTATCGCACCAAACCCTCTACCCTTTGGAAGACATTCCCACTGTGATATTTTCCCATTTTCTCTGGTTGCCAGTAGCTTGACTCTGGCGAGCCCAACCGTCATCACCGCCCGCAACAAAGGGGGCTCGGATTCCTCATCTGATCTACTGCTTCGATACAATAATGAGTCTGGATCCAACCAAACTGACCTGACTCCAATCTCGTCTGATAAGAAGGTCTACTCCCATGCTTGCAGCAACTCCTTAAAAGTAGACGGCCAAAGCATGTCGGTTGAAGCTGATACGAGAGGATCTGGTCATATCTCCATCGGAGAAAAAGGCTCCAAGATCCTGGGCGATAGAACCATATCCGGTGGTATTTAGTGCATAAAGATGTACAATGACCATTCTACTGTCGTAGAGTGCTCTGTCTCTTAGAATGGAAGCTCCAATTTGACAGTCATGTCTTTTTCTGATGCAAAAGAATGCTTCTCTACCGAGTCAGACGCCCGCCGACCCAGCCTGCCCGACAGATTTGTAAGCCCATTTCTCGTGGGTAGATCCACCTAGGAATTTTCTGTCTCTCAATCTGCAGAGATGGAAAAGAGGCAAATGTGCATGGTCACTTCGATCTCCATGGTAAACATCTTAAAGCGTCTTCATGGCCCTGCTTCGGCAGAAGAGTACATTACTGACACATCCATAGACCTCACTCGTCGGCGACGGCGACCCTCATCAAGACTACCTCCACAAGCAGGTGGGCCCATCTCAACAGTGTGCGCAGCGCGGGAGCTGCTTTGTGGGCGTTGGTGAGGAGGTTTCGATTTCAATCAGCGCTGAGATCGGGGGCGCTGGCCCTTGGATCAGCGGTGGGTTTGGCGTGGGCTTTACCAAATCATCCTCGACCGAGCGCGGATGTTATGGTGAACCCGGTGATACTGTCTGCCAATGGTCTAAGACACATCACACTGCTTACACCGTAATTACGGAGGCGTACACGCAGATGACCACGTGTAAAACGGAGCTTACGGGCAGGTCAGACCCTTATGTGATCCGCTCGCCAAATGACAATAGCATAGCCATTGAGTGGTATTGTGTTCTTAATACTTGTCGTGGCGATGGGGACCGAAACTGGGAGCTTGGCCGTGCTGGCACCGCCTAGATCGATCTAAAGTAGCACCAATGATAAAAGAGCCCGATGCGATATGGCCATCAAGGCTTTCCATAAAATATCAATGTAAAGATCAGTGCCATATAGACGCATATGTTAAAATGAGACTTTTTCTTGTGTTGAGCAGCTTCCCGAAATAGAACGGAGTATCTGCCTGCCATGGACATGTGTTCAACAAGTCTTGACGCCGAGAACGGCAAAGCTCAACCCGATTCTGTCCTGTAAGCAAATATGTCAAGCCGGAAAAACTGCCGTTTCCGACGTGGTGCCCACTGCATGTCGGTGCACTGGCCATCATGTCAAGATGATTCTTTTCTCTTCACCATTGTTTGAAGTTTTGAGCGACCCCCAAAAGTGTACTCAAACTCTTCATGGCGGCTACACGAAGGCGGCTCCACGAAAGCGGCTTTCTGAAGACTATCCTGTTTTACGTGGATTTTCTTCCGTTTCCGGCCATCTAGAATGAATGCGATGCCTGTCTACTGAGCTGCGGATGATCTCAATGATGCTTCTCAATGAGGTGTCGCGACACAATTTTGTGTTTAGTGAATGGTTTCTAGCGACTTGCACGCCGTTGTCCGCGACTAAAATTCTATGCACCAAGACGCAGCCCTATTTGTAGAGCCAGCGTTGGAAAGGTCTGGGTCAATTGGTTTAGAAGAAACGTTGTCTCTGCACAATTAATATCCACATCAAGACCTATCTATAAGAATGTTGTTCTAACAACTACTCGTTGATAAGGCAGGGGACAAAAATAATCATCAGTGATTCTGTCCGTTTTCTGCTCCTGGTCCTGTCTTGTTGCCACGTTTGAACCAATTCGCTGGGTTATAGGGATTCTCCTTCGTCTTCTCGGGTCTCTTCATCTTATTCTCACCAATCTCGCCACCGATGACCCTTCCCTTGACGCCCTGTTCCATCTCATCAAGGTGATAGTCACTCATGAGAAGGCTACAGATGAGAATGGGAGCACATAGGCTTACAGCAATGGTAAGCAGGGTGGTCATGGTCTCTTGATAGCTCCTATTGATAGCGGTCCGCTCGGGGCTCCCCATTGGATACAGCAGAGCTTGATTGATATCTGCATAGATAAGCGTGGCATTCCGTCTTTCCTCCTCGGGGAGATAGGCCGACAACTTGGAGGGGATGTTTCGGCCCCAGACAGCGCCGCTTATTGCTGAACCAATAGCCGACCCTACACTGACAAGAGTCAGGAAAATAGCGGTTGCGGAACCGAGGTTTTGGTGTCCTGCACTGGCCTGGACACCGAGTTGGGCAGGAACGTTGAGCATGCCGGCACCGAATCCGATGCAGACTTGTGTGCCGATGATGGCAGAGAGGGGAGCATCCTCAGTACGGTACTTTGTCATGAGGCCCAGGCCCAGCATGTATAAGCATGATCCTACGAAAACGAACCATTTATAACGATTGGTGAATTTGATGATGAAAGAAATGATGATGGAGGATACCGTTGAAGAAAAACTGAAGGTTTGCGTGATGTACTGAGCCGACTGTGGCTTGAGATTCTTCACGACAAGAAGGTAAGAGTAAAAGTACGGCTGAACGGAGAGATAGAATGCCACTGTGAAGGAATCAGATTGGGGCAACTCGAGTGGGTGACAAATTGGTATTCTCTGCCTGAAGTAAGACTCACTGAAGTAAAATGTGATGAGTACACAGCCAGCACTGAAGGTTCGTGACTTGAGCAAATGCAACGGTGTTAGTGGGTAAGGTGCTAGGTTGGCAACAATCTTGCCCAGGGTTCCTTTGAGGCCATATTTTCTGCCCAGGCCAGAGCTTGTCTCCCAGAATGGATAGATAACGAGGCATACGGCTCCGACTATGACCATGGCAATGATGTCCGGATTACTCCAGCCGCTGGAGACTCTCGTAGCAATAGTGCATGGAATGAGAATCAAGGCAAGACCAGCACCAAGGAGTAGAATTCCGCCAACGTCAAGGTCTCTCCAGAGATCGGCAAGGATCTGCGACGGGCTTCTCTTTATTGTAGACCGAGTCTCGGGTGCGTAGCCCAACTTCTTGGCCCGGAGCCCGTTCAAGAACAATGACACAAAAAGTGGCAGAAATGACACAGGCAAGATTATAGACCACATGCCAAAGGCCCATCTCCAGCTGCCTGACGAGCGCCTTATACCTGTACCAATCGGCTCTCCAATCCAGGTAGTGACGAGGAAGGGCAAGTCGGGGAGGGTGGAAAACAGCGCACGCCAGGTCAGGTCAGTCGTGTCGGCGATGAAAACCTGCTGCAAAATGAGGAGGCCAGTGTTCCCTGCAGAGTAGAATATCTGGGCTGCAGCAAACGTCTGCACATTTTTCGATGCGGCCATTTGGATGTACCCTAGTGTGAGGAGCAGAATGGAAAGGGTGAAGGCTTCCAATCGGCCAAATACGTCGGCGATTTTGGCCATCGGAGGCTTGGCCACAGCTGCGCAGGGTCGGGTTAGCTGTGGTGGTAAGCAAAGTGAGAGGTTAGACACGACTTACCCAGGATGACTGCCTGGACTACATTGATGGTTGAAACGAGCGAGTGGCTCTGAAAGGAACTGGTCACAAAAACGAGTATTGAAGACGTCACCTGGCCTTCCAGCGAGGTGACGAAGGCCATGAGAAGCAGGCTGTGTGATGCAAGTCAGCCATGCAATTCAGCGAAAGTATGATGAATCTACTTCGCGAGAAGTCGTAAATACCTGACGTAGGCGACGACCAATGAAGCCTTGGTCCATGTCTTAGATATGGCCTCGATGCCCTGGACGCCATCCTGGATGCTTTCACCCGAAGAGTCGCTTTCATCGGTGACGACAGTAGCATCTTCGCTGGTATGTGCTTCCTCTTCGCGCTTCTCATCCATCATGGTGTTCGGGTGCGAGGAGTTACCCTTGACTTGGATGCACAATCACGGCCCTAGTGTGTTGGCTGTGGTCTGCGCGAGCGGAGCAAACGAAGGCAGAAGAGAAAGAGGAGAAGAGATGGATTTGACAGAGGGCGAGAAAGATCTGATAAGCCAGAAGAGAGAAATTAATTCACTTCGCAGTAGTGCACCGTCTGCGAAGTGTCTGTCCAAGACCAGTCTGGGAGCCCATTTTCAACATTCAGCGACGCAATCGTGGGGGATCTGCGTGCATGGCGTGTGCCAAGTACAAGGCACGAGGCAATCGCGTGCTCCTGGGATTGGAAGGCCTTGCAAGACACGGCAACGGCAGGACACAAGCTCGCCCGGCTGAGGGGGCTGAGGGAGGCACTGACGCAAACCGCGTCATACTTTATGCTTATTTGAGCCCCATGGAGCTTGCCCCTCCAAGGAGCCTTTCCGAATGGACAGAAGTCCCGCGCCACGAGTGCCCAATCCCCACTGTCCAAGATCCCATCTTATCAATCGAGATTGCTTATCACGCTGTGATTTGTGCCGCTCATTTACCGCTTTTACGAAACAGGATGTGGCTGACTAAAATGTACCACATACTTGTGTTGGGCTTGAACCAACCACCTCATGATCCATCCGTGGGCGGTGCTTGATGGCCCCTACCACAAATCACCGTGGAGGCCTGTGCCTCGTGAGTTTGTCCAACCAACCAACCATGCGAACCCACAATCAACTGAGGAGAAATGACCCACTGCGATGATGGGTTGGGCTGCCGGTTGCAGCAATGATCCCCAATGCAGAAGCGCCAAGGTTTGCCTCTATAACACATTCTACTTACATAATGTAATAAGGAACTAGGCTTTGGTTTTATATTAAATAACTTAATAAATGACTAATAGATTAATTATTGATCATTAGATGAATGGAAGTCATCTTTTAGGTGACATAATGGTAGAGTGAGAGTTAGGTGGGAAACGAAGGCTTTATATATAATGTGTGCTGTTCTACGCCCCCTAACTATGCCCGAATCGGATTTTACATATTCCCTGGCAGGTGTGGCTCCTTGCGATGCTCCATTACGGCTACGTTTTTCAGAAGTTCGGTTTCAAGAGCGGTCAATGAGGGCTGCAGAGGGCATTTTTACAATGAACACAATACTCTTGTCAACAAGAAAACTGCATCAATAAGGAAACATTTAATCAAAATATTTAACGCCGTGAAAGGTTGCGGTGTAAAAATAATGCTATCGGCCATTCAACAAGCCAGGGTTTCTCTGTGAATACTTGATGCGCAGTACCGACTCAATAACACCTTTCAGGGACTCCTGGGACGTGCGAAGAAGTGTGTTATCTTTGACATCTACAGCGGCCCTTCCAGCCCCATCCTAAAACATCTGCATGATCATGAAACCTAATTAGGCTCCTTTGAAATCGCCATTGGCCATCCTTTGGTTTGCATCTAACAATACATATGTTGTTGTACTTTTCCTTTCCACCCACCGGGGACTCTGTCTGCCTCTCCAAGGCCTTGAGAACAGTATTTTGTGTGACTCTAAGTGATAAGATGCCGATATATCGATTCTTGGTCTCTTAGAGCATTTCAAGTGAATTAGCAACTGAGATGCCGATATTCTTGATCATCATAACTATGAATGGTTCATTTCTAGAATTGAAAATGGGGTCTGGCTAGTTATAAATATTAAATCTAAATTCGGGGAAAGTAGCTATTGCTAAGGAGATTGCTGGTAGTAATCTCTAAATATAGAAACTTTAGGAAATTACTTATAAGCCTCCTATATATACTAGCAAGCACCTTATTATATTTTTATTATATTATTATCCTATAATAATTTTAAATTCTAATAAAACCTTTGTTTTTTTATTAAATGTTTTTTTTATATTTATTTTATTTTTAATTTAATTATTTATATTAAATTATTAAGCTATTTCTTATTATTATTTAAATTTTTAATTAAAAACATTTAAAACTTATTTAAATTAAATCTTTTGTATTAAGATATAAAAGTAATTTATATTCCCCTAAAAAGAAGAATAACTTAATAAAAAATAATATTAAGAAGTATATTAAATCTTTAGACTTTTAAATCCTATAATATAATTATTTTTATATTTATAATTACCTTAAAACTTATTATATTATAATCCTATAATAATTTATAAATTCTAAAATCTCTATTTTCTTATATATTATTTTATATTATTAAGCTAATTTTTATATATTTTTAGATCCTTTAAAAATCTCTCTTTATAAGAACTTAAGCTAATTTTAAATAATATATTAAAATACTTTAATATTAACTTTATTAGCCTTTATTATTCTTTAATAAAATTAATATTCTTTATATTTAATTAAAATATAAGTAGGAGGCTTAACTAGGTAATTCTAAGAGTAAATATAATTAATATTTAAATAATTATAATATTAATCTCTTTTTACTTTAAGTAATAAAATAATTAATTTTATTGAATATTATAATCTTAATATCCTTTTAATATTAAAAATAATAAACTTTATTAGATCTAATTTAATATTTAAAATAGCTTTTTATACTAAGATTAATATATTCTAGATTACTTTTAATATTATTAAAAATAATTATATTTAAATTATATTTTAAATATTATATTCTTTATAATTTATTATATTATTTTACCTTAAAATATATTAATAATAAACTTTATATTAAATACTTATTTAATTTTATTAAATTCTTTAAATTAAAGCTTAAAAAAAAGAGCTTTTAGACTATAATAAATCTTTATTATTAACTTTAAATTAATCTAAAAAATATAATTTATTAAATTTAAATTTTATTTATTTAAAAAAATTTTTAATATTAATAATAAAACTTTTATTTAAAAATAAATATAAATAATTTAATATTATTATAAAAATATTAAATAGAATAATATTTAAAAAGATAATTAAAATAAAGAAAGCTTTTTTTAGAGAAATTAATAATAATAAATATAATAAATAGCTAAAAAGAATAATAAGTATTATAATTTATATTATAAATTATAATAAAAATAGATCTAAGAGTAAGTATAAAGGTTACTACTAAAATATTATAGAAAATTAGTAATCTAGGCTAGGTTTTAAATATCTAGGAAATTAAAAGTATATTTATTTATAATTAATATTAATATTATTATAATTAAGATTCTTTCTTTAGAATAGCTTAAGCTCCTATAAAATAAGCTTAATTTTAGTTTTAGTAGCTAGATTATTACTTAGGTATAATTTA
Organism: Calonectria pseudonaviculata; assembly: GCA_004380915.1. Classification (NCBI taxonomy): domain Eukaryota; kingdom Fungi; phylum Ascomycota; class Sordariomycetes; order Hypocreales; family Nectriaceae; genus Calonectria; species Calonectria pseudonaviculata. The sequence continues at coordinate 1,020,770 of PGGA01000015.1, forward strand.
TCTTTTATTTTATTAATAAATTTATTATTAAACCTCTTAGGCTAGATACTTATAGCCTAGATCTCTTGATATATATATCTATATATAGATTTGGATTTAGGAGGGGTATTATCTTTATAGATAAGGTAATATTAGAATATAGATATTTTAATTAATATTATTTATAGGTATATTTATAGGTATATTAAAATATACTAATTCTAGTTATTTAGAAAGCTATTTTTTTATTATATTTTTTTTATTAGAGAAAGCTTTATAGTTTTTATTTTATATTACCTTTAGGCTTTTAAGGTAATTATAAGTATAAAGATAATTATATTATTAGATTTAAAAGTCTAAATAGTTAATATACTCCTTAGTATTATTACCTTATTAAGCTATTCCTCTTCTTAGGGGGATATAAATTACTTTTATACCTTGATATTTATAAATATATTAAAATATATTAATTTTAGATATTAGTTATTTTTTTATTATATGTTTCATTATTAGAAAAAGTTTTAAAGTTTTTATTTTATAATATTTTTAGGCTTTTAAGGTAATTATAAGTATAAAAATAATTATATTATAGGATTTAAAAGTCTAAAGATTTAGTATATTTTATAATATTATTATCTTATTAAGCTAGTTCTTTTCTTAGGAAAATATACATTATTTTTATATTTTGATAATTACATTAGAAATCTAAAGATAATATAAAATAAAACTTATAAAGCTTTTTTTATTAAAATAAAAATATAATAAAATAATAGTATATAATTATAAACTAGATTTATTAATTATAAATAAACACACTTTTAATTTCCTAGATATTTAAAATCTAGCCTAGATTACTAATTTTCTATAACTTTTTAAACTATCTTATATAGTATCTATTAGTAACCTTTATATTTACTCTTAGATCTATTTTTATTATAATTTGTAATAGATATTATAATATTTATTATTCTTTTTAGCTACTTATTATATTTATTATTATTAATTTCTCTAAGAAAAGCTTCCTTTACTTAAATTATCTCCTTAAATACTATTCTATTTAATTTCTTTATAATAATAGTAAATTTCTTATATTCTTTTTAAATAAACTTTTTATTATTAATATTAAGATTATTATTTTTAAGTATATAAAACTTAAATTTAATAAATTATATTTTTTAGAATAATTTAAGATTAATAATAAAAATTCTAAATAGCCTAAGAAGCTTTTTCTTTATAAGCTTTAATTTAAAGGTCTTAATAAGATTAGATAGGTATTTAATATAAAGCTTACTATTAATATATTTTAGGGTAAAAAAGTATAATATATTATAAAGAATATAATATTTAAAATATAATTTAAATTTAGCTATTTTTAATAATATTAAAAATAAGCTAAAATATATTAGTCTTAGTATAATAAGATAGCTATTTTAAATATTAGAATAGGTTTAATAGAGTTTATTATTTTTAATAGTAAAAGGGTATTAAGATTATAATATTAAATAAAATTAATTATTTTATTAATTAAAATAAAAAGAGATTAATATTATAATTATTTAAATATTAATTATATTTACTATTAGAATTACCTACTTAAGTCTCTTACTTATATTTTAACTAAATATAAATAAATAATTATATAATAATTTATATATTTTAATAAAATCTTCTTTTTATATTAATTTCTTTTTTTATTTATTTATTTTATTTTAAATTTAATTATTTATATAAAACTATTAAATTACTTATTATTATTATTTATATTCTCTATAAAGATCTTTTAAAAATTATTAAGCTAAATCTTTTTTTATAAATAATTAATAATTTAATTTTAATTTTAATATATTTTAATATTAGATAATATATTTAATATATTTTATTATTAAATAATAAATTCAATATTATTAGTATTAAAGCCTTTTCTTTTAAATAGTTTATATTCCTAAAACATAAGCTTACTCTTAGCCTTAGAATATATAAGACTTTAATATAATAAAGGCTAGATTTTCTTATTAAGATAGTATTTATTTATTATAGTAAATTGGATACTAGTAGCCTAGATCTCTTAATATATATATCTATATATTAAGATATAAAAGAAATTTATATTTTGCTAAAAAGAGAAATAGCTTAATAAAGTTATAATACTAAGAAATATATTTAATCTTTAGACTTTTAAATCCTATAATATAATTATCTTTATACTTATAATTACCTTAAAAGCCTAAAGATAATATAAAATAAGAATTATAATACTAATTATAAATAAATACACTTTTAAGTTCCTAGATATTTAAAACCTAGCCTAGATTACTAATTTACCTTAACTTTTTAGTAATCTTTATACTTACTCTTAGACCTATTTTTATTATAATCTTTAATATAAATTATAATATTTATTATTCTTTTTAGGTACTTATTATATTTATTATTATTAATTTCTCTAAGAAAAGCTTTTTTTGCTTTAATTATCCTTTTAAATATTATTTTATTTAATTATTTTATATTAATATTAAATTTCTTATATTCTTTTTAAATAAACCTTTTATTATTAATATTAAGATTTTTTTAAAAATTTTTAAAATTTATATTTAATAAATTAACTTTTTTAGAATAATTTAAGATTAATAATAAAGATTTTAAGGGGGCTAGTAATATATTAGCTATACTGCTAATATAGTTTAGTTAGTAACTAAGATTAGGAACCTTAGTTAGGGATAAACTAAGTTAGTTTAAATCTGGTAGCACCTAAAGCCAATTTAGCTAGCTATATTAAATACTAACCTTAGTAGCTTACTCTATATTAAAGAGCGGATATAACTTAGGGATATAGATCTCCTAGAGGTTTTGGTAACCTAAGTATAAGGTTTTTCCTTTAAAAGATTATTATATTATAGCTAGATAGTAGATAGAAATAATATAAAGAAATCAAAATAAAGATTCTAAATAGCCTAAAAAGTATTTTTATTTTAAGCTTTAATTTAAAGATTTTAATAAGATTAGGTAAATATTTAATATAAAGTTTACTATTAATATATTTTAAGATAAAAAGGTAAAATAGATTATAAAGAATATAATATTTAAAATATAATTTAGATTTAGTTATTTTTAATAATATTAGAAGTAGGCTAAAATATATTAGTTTTAATATAAAATGCTATTTTAAATATTAGATTATATTTAATAAAGTTTATTATTTTTAATATTAAAAAGGTATTAAGATTATAATATTAAATAAAATTAATTTTTTATTAGTTAGGGTAAAAAAAGACTAATACTATAGTTATTTAAATACTAATTATATTTGCTCCTAGAATTGCCTAGTTAAGCCTCCTGCTTGTATTTTAACTAAATATAAATAAACATTATAAAGCTTTTTTTAATAGAAATAAAATATAATAAAAAGATAGCTAATAATTAAAATTAGTATATTTTAATATATATATAAATATGCATATAAATAATATTAATTAAAATATTATTCTAATACTACCTTATTAATAAAGATAATATCCTTTTTAAATTTAATTTTATATATAAATATATATATTAAAAGATCTATACTATTAATATTTAATTTATTATAATAAATAAGTATAATTTTAATAAGGAAATTAAGCCTTTATTATATTAAGGTATTATATATTCTAAGGCTAAGATTAAAGCTTATTCTTAAGAAATATAAGCTATTTAAGAGAAAAGGCTTTGATAGTACTAATATTAAATTTATTATTTAATAATAATATATATTAAAATTAAAATTAAATTATTTATTATTTATAAAAAAAGATGTAATTTAAAAAGTTATTAAAAGAGATTTATAGAGAATATAAATAATAATAATAAGTAGTTTAATAATTTAATATAAATAATTAAATTTAAAATAAAATTAATATAAAAAAAGATCTCTTTTTTATAATTATATAATATCTTAGCTTATTAAGATTCTAAAAAAAATATAATATTTATATTTAGTTAAAATATAAGTAGAAGGCTTAACTAGATAATTCTAAGCATAGATATAATTAGTATTTAAATAACTATAGTATTAGTCCTTTTTGCCCTAACTAATAGAATAATTAACCTTTTAATCTTTTCTTATTAATTAAGATAAAGTTCTTAAGATATAGGCTATTAAAACCTATGTATTAAAGTATAATAAATTAGCTCCTATATACCTTTATCTTTAGTTCTTTTAGTTTTCTTAAGATTACTTATTACTATCTTTAACCTTTTTAGTATTATTATATAGACTATATATTTAATTTTAGTAAATTACTAAGACTTTATACTTAGTATATTAGCTTCTTAGTTATATAAGTATATCTATCTTATTATATTCTTATTATATTATAATCCTATAGTAATTTATAGATTCTAAAATCTTTATTTCCTTATATATTATTTTATACTATTAAGCTAATTTTTATATATTTTTAGATCCTCTAAAAACCTCTCTTTATAAGAACTTTAGCTAATTCTAAATTTATATTAATATATTTTAATATTAACTTTATTAGCCTTTATTACTATTTAATAAAATTAATATTATTATAATTAAGATCCTTTTTTTAAAATAATTTAAATTCCTATAAAGTAAGCTTAATTTTACTTTTAATAATTGGATTATTATTTAGATATAATTTATTTTTTATTTTATTAATATATTTATTATTAGACTTTTTAGGCTAAATATTTATAGCCTAGATCTCTTTTAAAGTAATTAGAGCCTAAAATTAATACTTTTTATCTTCTAAAATAATATAAAATTAGTAATTTTAGTCTTAGATAGTATAAATAGCCTATATTAAGAGAAAATCTATTTAAAGTATTTAACTAGATTAGGAGAGTATTTAGTATAGAGCATACTATTAATATATTTTATAGTAAATAGGTATAAGGGGTTATAAAGAATATAGTACTTAGAATATAATTTAAATTTAGCTATTTTTAATAATATTAAAAGTAGGCTAAAATATATTAGTCTTAGTATAATAAGAAAACTATTTATTAATTATAAATAAATACGCTTTTGATTTCCTAGATATTTAAAATCTAGCCTAGACCACTAATTTTCTATGACTTTTCAGGTAAATATTCCGTTGGGATATCTATTGCATATAAAATAGGCAACTAATATAGCTTAAGACCGTCTTACATAGTATCTATATATATAATACAAAGATTAACTATGGATTAAATAGCTAATTATTGTTTTATTAGTAGTAATCTTTATGCTTGCTCTTAGACCTATTTTTATCACAGTTTTTAATATAGGTTATAATACCTATTATCCTTTCTAGCTACTTATTATATTTACTATTATTAATATCTCTAAGAAAAGCTTCTTTTGCTTTAATTATCTCTTTTAATATTATTTTAATTAATTTTTTTTATAATAATATTAAATTTCTTATTTTTTTTAAATAAATTTTTTATTATTAATATTAAAATTATTCTTTTTAAATTTATAAAATTTAAATTTAATAAACTATATTTTTTAAAATAATTTAAGATTAATAATAAAGGTTTTAAATAGCCTAAAAAGCCCTTTCTTTTTAAGTTTTAATTTAAAGATTTTAATAGGATTAAGTAAATATTTAATATAAAGTTTATTATTAATATATTTTAAGGTAAAAAGGTATAATAGATTATAAAGAATATAATATTTAAAATATAATTTAGCTTTAGTTATTTTTAATACCTATAGGCGTAAGGTGGGGCGTATGCCTTTATACCTTGTCCTAAGGTAGGCCCGGAAAACCTATATTAGCCAGGAAAACCTTTATTAGCTTACTATTTATAATTTATACTATAAAATAACTGATTTTTTGATAATAATTATTTATACTTTATAATATAGTTATTATTTAAGATATAAGGCTATAAATAGATTAATTTAAAAGCTATAGAATAGCTAAAAATAAATATATTAATAAAAATAGTAGAAATTGCATTTTTTAGCTTAATTAAGCTAGCTTATAAAAAGCCTTTCTTTTAATTATACTTTTAATTCTATTAATTCTAACTTATTTTCTTATTACCCTTAATACCTATTTAACTTAATATTTAATTATATTATTTATTATATTATAATAATAATCTTTTTATTATAATAAGACTAATAGGCCTATTAATATAAAGGAGTTATAATTTAAATTTAATAATACTAAAATTATTACTAAAGAGGGCAATAAATTTATTTTTAATAGTATTTCTTAATATAGAAAATTATTATTAGTATTATTTAAAAAGTTATTAATATCCTTAAGCTTAATATTATTATTATTATTATCTTAGAATAGTCTAAGGCCTATAAATTTAATATTTTTATTATTATATAGCTAAATATATTAATTTATTATAATAATTAGTCTTATAATATAAAATATCTTTTCTTAAGCTTAAGAAAATATCTTCTTAGATAATAAGTTTATTTTATTATTATACTATTTTTTTTTGGCCTTAAGACTATTATAGATATTATAATTATTAGACTTTTTAAGCTATTAATTCTATATTAACTTTAGAAGATTCTAAGCTTTATAGGAGGTAGTTTCTTCTCTCTATAGAGTTTTAAGGTTCTTAATCTTTTAAAGAATATAACTTTAAATTATAAAAAGCTATTTTTAATTATCCTTTTACTTTATTTTAATTAATAAAGCTTTATATTAAGCCTAAATATTAAAAAAGCTAATATTTATAATAAAATTACTTATTAGCTTTATTTATTAATCTCTCTTTCTTTTTTTATTAAATTTTTCTAATTAAAAAAGGTAGTCTACTAAAAATACCTTATATTTATAGTATATTAATATAGCTTTAGAAATAATATTCTTAATAAGGCTTATTATTTATAAGGTAGATAAGCTTATAAGTTATTAGTAATAGGTATAGATATTATTAATATAATCTTAAGTATCCTAAAAATAAATATTTATAGGTATTATAATTAAAATAGTAAAATAAATAGCTTTTTATTACTATTATTGCTTTATAATAATATAGTTAATTATAAGCTATATATTAACTAGCTATATATTAGATTTTTTAAATCCTAATATAATATTATATATTATAAAGCTAGCTTTATAGATTTTAGCAAAAGTAAAAGTAAACTATAGGTAGAAAAAAGTAAGATTACCTTTTTAAAGTGATTATTAAATTTCCTTTTAATATATATTTTTAAGTAACTAAAAAATACTAATATTAAGTAATTATATAAGGTATATAAAGTATAATAATAAAAAATAAATTATAATATTAAACTAAATATAATATTTAATATATTTAAAGGAAATATAACTAGAAAATCTATTAATAATAAAAAGGTAATAGATTTTTTCTTTTATAGGATAAATATTTAAAGGATATTTATATTAAAGCTTTAATATTATAGGATTATAAAGCTATTTATTATAATTAAATTATATTTAAAATAATATTCTTTTCTTTTTAGCTATAATAAAAGCTCTCTATAAAAATATATTAAAAATATAAAGCTATTTAAAGGTAATATTATTATTACTAATACTAATATCTAATTAAGCAAATTATATACTTAGAATAATATTAATATTAAACTAGAAAGCTAAAGGAAATACTTTAAAAATAAGCTAAAAAGGAATACTCTTTCTAATAGTATTTATAGCCCTAATATTAATATAAAACTCCTAGTTTATAGAATTAATAACTTTAGGATATTAAAAGTATATTATATAAATTATAATAATCTTAATATATTCCTAAATATATCTAATATAAATTCTATATTTATTTTTATTCTAATATTTAAAGGGATTAATATTATAATTTATAATAATATTCTAAAAATTTAAATAAAACTTCTTAATATTTTTAATATTAAAAACTTTAAATACTTTCTATACCTTATCTATTACTTTAATAAATATCTTTTAAAATTATAAATTATAATTATAAAAATTAAAATACTAAGATTTTAAAAAATAATTCTTTTTAATATCTTAAGAATATAAAAATTCTAATATAATCTCCTTAATTTATATTTTATTAGCTAAAAAGCTAGATCCTTTAAGCTATAATATAAAGGTAATAAGAGCTATATTTTTAAGTAATATTAGAAGTATTAGATAATACCCTAGTTTAATAAAAATATATAAAAATAAAGCCTTAGCCTTAATATACTAAATAATCTCTTTAGATTTACCTAGTTTAATAGTAATCTTATAAATTAAGGGTAATATTTTAATAAGCTTTATAGCTTTTCTAGTATTATAAGGGATATTTAGATTAAGTACTATAAGTACCCTCTTTTCTAATTTAGCCTTAGTTTTTTTTAGCTATTTCTTTAGAGATTAATCTTTCTTAGAAATCTTATATCTAGTAAGCATTTTATAATTATATAATATTTACTTAAAAATAGTTTAATTTAGTATTTTTTTTTAAAGCTTTTAGTAAAAGGCTAGTAAAAAATAGGTAATATAGGTTTTCCCAGCTAATATAGGTTTTCTAGGCCTACCTTGGGACAAGGTGTAAAGGCATGTGCCCCACCTTATGCCTACGGGTAATATTAAAAATAGGCTAGAATATATTAATCTTAGTATAAAAAGCTATTTTAAATAATAGATTAGATTTAATAAAGTTTATTATCTTTAATATGAAAAGGGTATTAAGATTATAATATTAAATAAAGTTAATTATTTTATTGCTTAGGGTAAAAAGAGATTAATATTATAGTTATTTAAATATTAATTATATTTACTCCTAGAATTACCTAGTTAAGCCTTCTACTTATATTTTAACTAAATATAAATAAGGAAACTATCTTAAATATTAGAATAAATCTAATAAAGTTCATTATTTCTAATATTAAAAGAGTATTAAGATTATAAAATATATAAAGTCTTATTATATTTTTATTATATTATAATCCTATAGTAATTTATAGATTCTAGTAAGACCTCCCTTTCTTTATTAGTTTCTTTTTTTTATATTTATTTTATTTTAAATTTAATTATTTATATTAAATTATTAAGCTATTTATTATTATTATTTATATTCTTTATAAATCTCTTTTAAGAATTATTTAAGCTAAATCTTTTTTTTATAAATAACTAATAATTTAGTATTAACTTTAATATATCTTATTATTAAGTAATAAATTTAATATTATTACTATTAAAGCCTTTTCTCTTAAATAGCTAATACTTTTAAAATATAAGCTTAATTTTATCCTTAGAATATATAATATTTTAATATTATAAAGAGTAGATTTTTTTATTAAGATAATATTTATTTACTATAGTAAATTAGATATTAGTAGCCTAGATCTTTTAATATATATAGTTATATATAGAATTAGATTTAGAAGGGGTATTATTTTTATAGATAAGGTAATAATAAAATATATATATTTTAATTAATATTATTTATAGGTATATTTATAGGTATATATATAGGTATATTAAAATATACAAATTCTAGCTATTAGTTATTATTTTATTATATTTTATTTCTATTAAAAAAAGCTTTATAGTTTTTATTTTATATTATTTTTAGGCTTCTAAGGTAAGTATAGGTATAAGGGTAATTATATTATAGGATTGAAAAGTCTAAAGGTTTAATATACTCCTTAGTATTATTATCTTATTAAGCTATCCCTTTTCTTAGGGGGATATAAATTACTTTTATACCTTAATACTTAAAAAAAAAAATCTTAATATTAATAATAAAAAATTATTTAAAATAAATATAAAATATTTAATATTATTATAAATAAATTAAATAAAATTATAAATTGATTTTATTAATTATAAACTAGATTTATTAATTATAAATAAATATACTTTTAATTTCCTAGATATTTAAAATCTAGCCTAGATTACTAATTTTCTATGACTTTTTAGTAATAACCTTTATACTTGCTCTTAGACTTATTTATATTACGGTTTTTAATATAGGTTATAATACCTATTATCCTTTTTAGCTGTTTATTATATCTATTATTATTAATATCTCTAAGAAAAGCTTTTTTTACTTTAGTTATTTTCTTAAATACTATTTTATCTAATTTCTTTATAATAATATTAAATTTCTTATATTCTTTTTAAATAAACCTTTTATTATTAGTATTAAGATTATTCTTTTTAAGTATATAAAACTTAAATTTAATAAATTATATTTTTTTGAATAATTTAAGGTTAATAATAGAGATTTTAAATAGCCTAAAAAGCCCTTTCTTTCTAAGCTTTAATTTAAAGATCTTAATAAGATTAAGTAGGTATTTATTATAATGTTTATTATTAGTATATTTTAAGGTAAAAGGGTATAATAGATTATAAAGAATATAGTATTTAAAATATAATTTAGATTTAGTTATTTTTAATAATATTAAAAGTAGGCTAGAATATATTAATCTTAGTATAAAAAGCTATCTTAAATATTAGATTAGGTTTAATAATGTCTATTCTTTTTAATATTAAAAGGGTATTGAAATTATAATATTAAATAAAATTAATTATTTTATTAGTTAAGGCAAAAAGAGACTAATATTATAGTTATTTAAATACTAATTATATCTATTCCTTGAATTACCTAGTTAAGCCTTCTATTTATATTTTAATTAAATATAAATTAAAAAATTAAAAAAATAATATTTAAAAAGATAATTAAAGTAAAGAAAGCTTTTCTTAGAGAATTTAATAGTAATAAATATAATAAATAACTGAAAGGATAATAAGTATTATAATGTATATTAAAAATTATAATAAAATAGGTCTAAGAGTAAGTATAAAGATTATTAATAGATATTATATAAGATAGTCTAAAAAGTTATAGAAAATTAGTAGTTTAGGTTAGATTTTAAATATCTAGGAAATTAAAAGTATATTTGTTTATAATTAATAATATAATTTGTATTTTTGTTTTATATGTTTTTAAAAAAAACACCCTTTTAATTGCTTAATTTAACCTATAAATAGAATTTCTCTTTATATAGTATTTTTTGCTTATTTTATAAGGAGTAGTAGGAGTTTTTTTATTATAATTATTTTAGTTATAATTATTTGCCTATAAAAACCCTAGTATAGAAAAATAATTAATTATAATAATTCTTTTATTTATTTCCTAGGATAGGGGCTAGTGCAGGGAATTAAACCCTAGTCTCTATAATGAATATAGTATACTGATCATTATACTATATTACCTTAGTATTTTATATTACTTAGCTTTTTAGGTATTTTATATATTATTTATAAAGTTATTAGATTAATTATTAGGTAATTAATATTCTTTCTTTTTAAAAAAAATCCCTTATTATATAAAAATTAATATATATATAGTATAATTAATATCTTTTTCTTTCCTTTTTATAATTAAATGTTTTAGTTCTTTAAGAGCTTTTAAAGTAGTAATTACTTTTTCTTAGTTTCTATTAAAAAAAGCTTTATAGTTTTTATCTTATATTATCTTTAGGCTTCTAAGGTAATTATAGGTATAAGGATAATTATATTATAGGATTTAAAAGTCTAAAGATTTAATATATTTCTTAGTATTATTATCTTATTAAGTTATTCCTTTTCTTAGGAGGATATAAATTATTTTTATACCTTAATAATTATAATAAGAAGGAAAGATTATTACTTTAAGTAGATTATTTAAATAATCTAATAAAGATAAGATTAAGGCCTAAAGAAATTATGATATTTTTATATTTAAATAATATATTAAATATAAATATTAAGCTAAATATATATTTAATATATAATTAGTGTATAAAATTAAAGGAAAAGGAATAATAATATTATATAAGAAGTTATAATTTAATATTTAAGGATATAAAAATAATAGGAAAAGTATAATATTTATATAAATACTTATTATTTAATATAATAGCTAAATACTAATTATTATAATTACCTTATTATTAATTAAGAAAGGAATATGTATTTAATTATAAGATATTATCTAAGTATATATATAATTAAATACCTAATTAAATATAATTATATTAATATACCCTTTAAAGTAAATTAATAATAATCTCCTAAAAGGAATTATAATAAGAATTATTAAATTCCTTTATAAAATAGCTAAGGTAAGTATATATTAGTAAGTAATATACTTTAATTTCTTTGTATTATTTCTATTTATTATTTAGCTATAATATAATATAATTATTAAAGAAAAAACCTTATACTTAGATTATTATTAGTATTAAAATCTCTTGGAGATTTAGATTCCTAAGTTATATGTATTCTCTAATATAGAGTAAGCTACTAAGATTAGTATTTAATATAGCTAATTAAAATTTAGTTTTAGGTATTATTAGATTTAAATTGATTTAGTTTATTTCTAACTAAGGTTTCTAATCTTAGTTATTAATTTAACTATATTAGTAGTATAGTTAATATATTATTAGCCCTTATAAGTGATATATTTTTATTATTATTAAAATAATCTTAATATAATAATCTTAATTTTGAATTCTTATTTACTTATTTCTAAGTTAAGAAAGATGTTTAGTATTATTAGAATATAAATAGATAATATATTTAGATTAAGTAATTAATTATATATAATTTAAAGGAAAAAGAATTTTATAAAGTAAAGTTTATAGTAAAATCTAAATAAATATTAATATAATAATAATAATTTTTCTTTAATAAATATAGACTAATTTTAAGAGAAAACTTATAATTATAGCTTAAATAAAAAGAATAAATATTAAGATTAAAAATATTTAACCTGAAAGAGAAAATTACTAAGGAGAAATATATTAAGTAGTAAGTATAAGATATATATATTATAATAATATCTTATTATATTTTTATTATTATATAATCCTATAATAATTTATAAATTCTAATAAAACCTCCCTTTATTAATTCCGTTTTTTATATTTATTGCATTCTAAATTTATTTATATTTAATTAAAATATAAGTAAAAGGCTTAATTAAGCAATTCTAAGAGTAAATATAATTAATATTTAAATAATTATAATATTAATCTCTTTTTACCCTAACTAATAAAATAATTAATATTATATATTTTATAATTTTAATACCTTTTTAATATTAAAAATAATAAACTCTATTAGACCTATCCTAATATTTAAGATAGCTTTTTATACTAAGATTAATATATTTTAGTATACTTTTAATATTATTAAAAATAATTAAATTTGAATTATATTTTAAATATTATATTCTTTATAATCCTTTATATTTATTTACTATAAAATATACTAATAATAAGCTTTATATTAAATATCCTTTTGATCTAATTAAATACTTTAAATAAATCTTCTCTTAATATAAGCTATTTATAATATTTAAGATTAAAATTATTAATTTTATATTATTATAGGATTTAAAAGTCTAAAGGTTTAATATACTTCTTAGTATTATTATCTTATTAAGATATCTTTCTTCTTAGGGGGATATAAATTACTTTTATACCTTGATAAAGCTAAAAATAAAAGAGGTTCTTAGAAGATATTAATAATAGCTAGTATAAGTAATAGCCAGAAAGGACTATAGATATTATAAGGTTTATTAAGAACTATAATAATAGAAATAAGGCTAAAAAGAAATATAAAGGTTACTGCTAAAAAGTAAGGAAAATTGGTAATCTAGGCTAGATTTTAAATATCTAGGAAATTAAAAGTATGTTTATTTATAATTATTAAGACTAGTTTATAATTAATAAATTCTAAATTATATTATCTATATTAAATTATTAAGCCATTTATTATTATTATTTATATTCTCTATAAATCTCTTTTAAAAATTATTTAAATTAAATCTTTTTTTTTATTAATAATTAATAATTTAATATAATTTTAAACTTAATTGTTCTATTAGTTAGGGCAAAAAGAGACTAAAACTATAGTTATTTAAACACTAATTATATCCAATCCTAGAATTGCCTAGTTAAGCCTCCTACTTATATTCTAACTAAATATAAATATTAATTTTAATATATTTTGTTATTAAATAATAAATTTAATATTATTACTATTAAGGCCTTTTCTTTTAAGTAGCTTATATTCCTAAAAATAAAGATAATCTTAGCCTTAGGATATATAATACTTCAATATAATAAAGGCTAGATTTTCTTATTTAGATAATATTTATTTATTATAATAAATTGGATTTTAATAGTTTAAATCTCTTAATATATATATCTATATATAAAATTAGATTAGAAGGGATATTATTTTTATAAATAAGATAATATTAGAATAATATTTTAATTGATATTATTCATAGGTATATTCATAGGTATATTATAATATATTAATTTTAGTTATTAGGAAAGCTATCTTTTTATCATATTTTATTTTTATTAAAAAAAGCTTTCTAGTTTTTATTTTATATTCTTTTTAGGCTTCTAAGGTAAATATAAGTATAAGGGTAAATATATTATAGGATTTAAAAGTCTAAAGATATAATATATTTCTTAGTATTATTATCTTATTAAGCTTTCCCTCTCCTTAGAGGAATATAAATTATTTTTATATCTTAATATATTATAATAATATATTAATTAGAAATCTTATTTAATCTTTTTATTATAGTATAATACTAAGACTAATTAAATAAAGAGATAGATAATATAGAATTTCTAATAAAAGGTAATATTATTATATATAGCTTAAGGTGGTATGGTGTAGTGGTTAGTGCGCTGTGTTTTTTTATAGAGACTGGGGTTTAATTCCCTGCACTAGCCCCTGTCCTAGGGAATAGGTAAAAGAATTATTATAATTAGTTATTTTTCTGTACTGGGGTTTTTATAGGCAAATAATTATAACTAGAATAATTATAATAAAAAAACTCCTACTGCTCCTTGTAAAATAAGCAAAAAATGCTATATAAAGAGATATTCTATTTATAGGTTAAGTTAAGTAAATTAAAAAGGGTTTTTTTTTAAAATAAATATATATATATACATGTATATATATATAGCTTAATAAAGAGCCAATATATAATCTAAATTATATTTACCTTAGAACTATATAAAATAGTTTAAGATATTAATATTAAATATACTTTTAAAATAATATTTTAGCTAATTACTAATTAAATAGGTATACTCTTAAGAGATAAAAGGGATCTATTAGCTGTGGTATTTATCCTTATTACCCCTCCCCCCTTGTGTATATATATATTTATATATATTATATTAGGTAGGTATATTATTTATATTTAGTTAAAATATAAGTAGGAGGCTTGACTAGGTAACTCTAGGAGTAGATATAATTAGTATTTAAATAATTATAATATTAATCTCTTTTTACCCTAATTAATAAAATAATTAACTTTATATATTTTAAAATCTTAATACCCTTTAATATTAGAAATAGTAACTCTTTTAGATTTATCTTAATATTTAAATTAATTTTATATTATTTTAAAAAATAAAAATTATTAATTTTAAGCTTTAGTTATTTTAAAAGAATAATATTAATATTAATAATAAAAATATTATTTAAAATAAATATATAAAGATTAATAAGATAATAAATAAGTATATTTTAAGTAAATTTAAGAATATAAAGCTAGAAAAAAAGAGGTTTTTAGAAGATATTAATAATAGCTAATATAATTAGTAGCTAAAAAGGATTATAAATATTATAAAGTTTATTAAGAACTATAATAATAGAAGTAGGGCTAAAAAGAAATATAGAGGTTGCTAAAAAGTCAAGGAAAATTAGTAGTCTAGGCTAGATTTTAAATATCTAGGAAATTAAAAGTGTATTTATTTATAATTATTAAATCTAGTTTATAATTAATAGTAGGTATGTTATTGTAATTTAAAAATTATATGAATTATATATAATTATTATATAATAGAAGAAAAAGAAAAAGATTTTTTTTCCTCTTAGTTAGACTTAGGCTGGGGAAGAAAAAGAGGAAAATATAGCTATTTTATAATTAAAATATTTAGGTTAATTTTAATAAGTAATAAAAGAGATAAAAATAAATGAAAAATAAAAATAATAAAAACCCCCTTTTTACTCTTCATATTTATAATAATTATATTATTCTATTTATTATTACTATATTAGTTTTATATATTATATAATCTTATTACTAAGATAACTAAGCTTAGCTTTTATATTTACTATTATTTATAAGATCTTAGTATTTATTAAATTCTTAGCCCTAATCTCTACTAATAAAGTTATATTATTTAATAATTAATATTTTAATATTTATATATATAAGCTATAAAGATTATAGCTAAATATCTTTATTATATCTTTCTTTTTAATTAAAGTATTATAGCTTAAAGTTCTAAAGCTATTTTTAATAATATTTAACTTTAAACCTTATAATTAGTATATATATAGATAGCTATATAAGAAAGACCCCTTCTTTAAAAGGTATATTATTATTATATCATTTTCCTTTATTTAGGATAAAAACTATAAGTAATAGATATTAGTGATATTATACCTTTTAATAATAATCTTTAATTAAATTGAAGAATAAAATAATATTAATAAAAGGGCTAAGGTGGTGTGGTGTAGTGGTTAGTGTGCTGTGTTTTTTATAGAGACTAGGGTTCGATTTCCTACACTACCCTCTGGCCTAGGGAAAAGGGTAAAAAGGTTAATTGTAACTAGTTATTTTTTCTTATTGGGGTTTTTATAGGCAATAATTATAATTAGAATACTTGTGATAAAAAAAAGCTCCTATTGCTCCTTATAAAATTTAATTAGTAAAGAAATGCTATATAAAGAGTTAAGTAATTAAAAGGGCTTTTTTTATAAAAAGAAATAAAAATAAAAGGGCTAAAATAATTATTAATATTATTTAATATTTTATAGTTTAAATATTTAATATTAAAAATAATATCTTATACTTAAAAAATAGCTAAATTAATAAGCTTTAAGCCTTAGTATTTATTTATAATTATTACTATAAATATATTAAATATAAATAAAGAAATAGCTAAAATAATAATCTTATTATTATTCCCTTAATCTTATAAGATAAGAGCTTTTATCTTAATTATATGATTATTAGCCTAGGTACTTATAAAAAAAAAGATTATAGTAATTAGATATTATTACTTATCCTTTTAATCTTCTTTTGCTTTTTTTATTACGTTTTATATATAATAAAAAATATCTTTATATTAAGATTTTAATAGTTCTAATTTAGAAGTATAATTACTATTATTTATATTTTTTAGGCTATTCTTTAATATAAATAATAATAATTATTATTTAGTAACTTAAAATTTATATTAATTTAAAATCTATAGTAAATATAATAAAGTAATTTTATAGCTTTAAATCTTTTATTATTTAAATTTATTTATTAAGAATAATAATAATAATAAATTTATTTTATAGGTAATATATCTTATTATAATCATTTATATTTAGGTTTTAATTATTATTTTATAAGGGTTTATAATTTTTTATTATTAGTATAAATTAATAAAAATTATTATAAAAGAGAATTATAAGTATTTTATGAAAACTTTTATTATAATAATTATATAGATAATAAAGTATATTATTAATATTAAATAAAGTATAAGCTTTAAATATATTAATTTTATTTATAATAAGTAATTAATATACTTTTTATAGTACTTAGATTAGCTCTTTTAAAATTCTCTTTAGTAATTAGTTTTATTACTATAAACTAAATAACTTTCTAAAGATATTTAGATTATTAAGGTATAAAAGTAATTTATATCCTCCTAGGGAGAAGGATAGCTTAATAAGGTAATAATACTAAGGAGTATATTAAATCTTTAGACTTTTAAATCCTATAGTATAATTGCCCTTATACCTATAATTACCTTAGAAGCCTAAAGATAATATAAAATAAAAACTATAAAGCTTTTTCTAATAAAAATAAAATATAATAAAAAGATAGCTTTCTTAATAGCTAGAATTAGTATATTTTAATATACCTATAAATATACCTATAAATATACCTATAAATATACCTATAAATATACCTATAAATAATATTAATTAAAATATTATTTTAATATTACCTTATTTATAAAGGTAATATTTCTTCTAAATCTAACTTTATATATAGATATATATATTAAGAGATCTAAGCTATTAATATCTAATTTACTATAGTATATAAATATTACCTTAATAAGGAGATCTAGCCTTTATTATATTAAAGTATTATATATTCTAAGGCTAAGATTAAGCTTATCCTTTAAGAGTATAAGCTACTTAAGAGAAAAGGCCTTAATAGTAATAATATTAAATTTATTATTTAATAATAAGATATACTAAAGCTAATATTAAACTATTAGTTATTTATAAAAAAAAGACTTAGCCTAAATAACTCTTAAAAGAGATTTATAAAGGATATAAATAATAATAATAAGGGGCTTAATAATTTGATATGGATAATTGAATTTAGAATAAAATAAATATAAAAAAAAGGAACTAATAAAGGAAGGGAGGTCTAAGGAATTTGGACCAATATCCTATTAGAATCTATAAATTACTATAGGATTATAATATAATAAAAATATAATAAGATATTTAGATTATATATTAAATAAATAGTTATTTTATTAGTATTTATTGCTATAGTTCTTAATATAGATATAATAAGTAGCTATTAAGTAATAATCTTAATTTAGAATAGCTTTAATAAAGTCTTAATTATCTATGATTATTTAGTGCCCCCTTTACTACTAAGGAACTAGAGTAATTATAGTAGGTATTAGTATTAGTATTAGTATTAATATTAGTATTATTTATAGCTATTATTTCTTTATAGCTTATTATTATTAATACTTTGATTATTATTATTTAAAATTTCTATTTTATTATTATCCTTTTTGTTTTACTTTTTTTTATATTTCTTTTTTTATTATATCTTTCTTATTATCCCTTTTCTATATTTACTTTATTTTCTTTAGATAGTAACAAATTAAGAAAAATATAATTTTTTATTATTTATTAAAGGTATAATTTAATATAATCTTTTTTATAGAATTTATTAATATTTTAATTATAATTTATTTAATACTTATTAATAGGCTTATTACTAATGTAATATTCTTAATTATTGTAAACCTAATATTAATAATTATAAATAAACATACTTTTGATTTCCTAGATATTTAAAATCTAGCCTAGACTACTAATTTTCCTTGACTTTTTAGAATATCTTATATAGTATTTATTAGCAACCTTTATATTTCTTTTAAGCCTTACTTTTATTATTATAGCTCTTAATAAACCTTATAATATTTATAGTTCTTTTTAGCTATTAATTATACTAGCTATTATTAATATCTTCTAAGAACCTTTTTTTTTTTAGCTTTATATCCTTAAATTTACCTAAAATATATTTATTTATTATTTTATTAATCTTTATATATTCCTTTTAAATAAAATTCTTATTATTAATATTAATATTATTCTTTGAAGTAATTAAAGCTTAAAATTAATAAATTTTATTTTTTAAAATAATATAAGATTAGGAATTTTAATTTTAGATAATATAAATAGCTTATATTATAGGAGGATCTATTTAGGAGGGTATTTAGCATGGAGCTTATTATTAGTATATCTTATAGTAAATAGATATAAGGGATTATAGAGAATATAATATTTAAAATATAATTTAGATTTAGTTATTTTTAATAATATTAGAAGTAGGCTAGAATATATTAATCTTAGTATAATAGGGAAGCTATTTTAAATATTAAGATAAATCTAATAAAGTTTATTTATTTTAATATTAAAAGGGTATTAAGATTATAAAATATATAAAGTTAATTATTCTATTGGTTAGGGTAAAAAGAGATTAATATTATAGTTATTTAAATACTAATTGTATTTGCTCCTAGAATTGCTTAATTAAGCCTTTTGGTTATATTTTAACTAAATATAAATAAATTAGCTATTATACTAAGATATAAAAGTAATTTATATTCTCCTAAGAAAAGAAATAACTTAAGAAGATAGTAATACTAAGACGTATATTAAATCTTATAATATAATTCTTTTTATATTTATAATTATTTTAAAAGCTTAAAAATATTATAAATTAAAGATTATAAAGCCTTTTTTAATAAAAATAAAATATAATAAAAAAATAGCTTTTTTAATAATTAAAATATTTATAAAAATAATTTCCTTTTAAATTTGATTTTATATTATAAGAATTATATAATTAAAATATATATAAATAGATAATTCTAATAATATTTATTAAATAAAGATTTTTACTTAATAAGTACTTATTAAGTACTTATTATAAGCTCCTTTATTTTCTTATCTTATTACTTATTAAAAAACAAAATTCAAATAAAAGGCTTAGACTCCTATTTTCTTATAATTATCCCTCTTCCTAAATACTTAGTGTCTAAGTATTTATAATATCTTTAAGTCTAATAAGCTTTATTATTTAATAAAGTCTTTATATAAATTCTATATTATATTATTATAATATATATATTTATTAAATATCTTATTTATATTATACCCTATTATAATATAATTAGGGTATATCTTACTAAGTATTCTTTAAGTACTTATTATTTTTTCTTTAGATATTATATATAATAATATTCCTTGCCTTTAGTAATATCTATACTTTCTTTTATTCTAGCTATTTTAATATACTATCTTTAATTTAATAATATGTATATAATTAGCTAATAAAATAGTAAGCTTTCTTACTTTTATTATATTTTATAAAAATATAATAACCTTACCCTAATTTATATTATTAATTCTTATAATAATTACTATATATATTATAAGATATCTAGCTAATCCTATAGTACTATAAATAATCTTATTATATCTTATAATTATTCTACTAATATTCTAATTAAATTCCTAATAAGCTTATTATCTTTACTATCTAATATTAGAATTTCTTAGCTAATAAAAATAATCTTACTTTTCTAATTAATCTATAATAATAGTATATTACTTAAGTATTTAAAAAAACCTCTAATACTTAGTATTAAATAAGGGATAGTATTAAGGCTCCTATAAGAGGCTAATAAGTACCTACTAAGCACCTTACCTAGCTTTAGCTTTAGGAGGCTATTACTACTTAGGAGCTTATTATATTTAATTTCTAAGTTTATATATATACTCTATAAATACCTTTATAGCTTTCTTATTATATATATTTTATAGATTATTATTAATATTTTTAGTACTAATTTTTAGATATAAATACTAAAGATTTTTATTAATAATTAGCTATTATTATCCTATTATATATATATAATAATACTTTTACTTATAATCTTTTAATTATATTTAACCTTTTATAATATATTATTTTTATACTTATTTATAGTATTAAAAAAAAGAATACCGTTACTAAACTTAAGGTAATCTAATTTATTAAAATACTTATTAAACTCTTTAAATATAAAAATAGCCTTACTTTCTTATATATTATTAGATATTCTAATTATCCTTTTTTAGGCTATAGTATTATTCCTACTCTTAAAAAGCATTTAATATCTACTTACTCTTTTAGGTCTATAAAGAAATATTATATTAATCCCCTGCTTATTAAGTCTATCCCTAGTAATATAAATAATAGCTAGGTAATAAGCAAAAGTTTATTAGATATAAAGCTAAAGCCTATTTTTTTTTATATTAGCAAAAGTTATATTATAAACCTAATTAAAAGTCTCTTTATACTTATTATATACTTACTATATTAACTAATTTACTAATACCTATAACTCCTAATATACCCTAAAAGTCCTAGGCTTTTATAGCTCCTAAGGCACCTATAAGCACTCCCTAGAAATATAGTTATAGTTATCCCCTAGGCAATACTTAAAAGACTTATACTAAGTAAAAGTAATTAATTATTATATATTTATTTATTTAGGGTTTAGATTATAATTATTAGATTATATAATAATTATTTATTTTAATTAATAATTACTTTATAAAATTCTATTATTATAGTTATTATTATCTTAGTATATATTTAATCTATATTTTATAATCTAGTTTATTATTCTAATTATCCTATTTCTTATATATATAGTTTTATTATTTCTAATATCTAATAATAATATATTAGGTATTCTCTAAGTATTTACTAAGCTCTTATATATTATATTTTACTAGCCAGCCTATTTACTTTACTTTATAAAGTTTTTTATTGCCCTTATCTTTATATATTACTATATCTTTTACCTTCTATTTATCTTTCTCTTTCTTAAGCTTTAATAGTAATAATAAATATTTACTAAATACTTTCTTAGGGTCTATTTAAGGCTTTAATAATATAACTAAGAAAATATTATATATATATTTATATTACTCTAAGAGATATACTTTATATACTTAAGTGCTAATTTTATTAGTAATAGCTATCTTAATAAACCTAGGTACTAGCTTTTTATATTTAAAATAAAAGTTCCTAGTAAATAATCTAATAATATATTCCTATTAATAGCTCTATAAGGTATAATAATAATTATAATATTTTACTTAGCTCTTAATAGCCTATTATTAATATTAATATACCTTTTTATATACTTAATAAAGTATCTCTAAGTATTTAATAATCCCTTAAACTTTAGTATATATATATTCTAAGGTATAATTTACTACTCTAGGATAATACCTATAAAGTACTTATATTAGGAATATACTACTAGTATTATAATAATTACTATTATATATAAATTATATTTCTAATAATTATACTACCTAATAAAATAGTACTTATCTAGTATATAATTATAAATATTATTCTAATATCTAATTAGTTCTTTTTATTTATCTATTAATTTATAGATAATAAGCAATAAATAGTCTATAAATAATCACCTATTCTCTTATAAATTCTAGCTAAAGATATAACTATATAATAGCTAGAGAATACTTAATAAGATATAATTACTTTAGAAAGCTATAAGAACTTATCTAGAGCTAGGATTATTATATTAAAACAATATATTCTATGCCTAGGTATTAAAAAATTAATAGAGAATAAAATAGTATTTTTTTTCTAATTTTTTATAAACTTAAAAACTTGGTCTAAGGATTATAAGCTAATGATTTATAGTATTAATAGTAGGCAGAGAAAGCTTATAAAGTAATTAGATAAATAATATAATATTACTTAGATAACTAAGGAATCTTTTTTTATAAAAGGAGATTAATAATATTAAATTAATAAGTAATAAGGCTAAAGATTTTTTATTAATATTATAATAGCCTAAGAATAGATTATATAAGGACTATTAAGACCTTTAAATTAGTTATATATAAATTCTATTAGAATTAAATTTCCTAAGATATTAAAAAATATACCTAAAGTTACTAATCTTACTAAGGTATATATATACTAAGGTATAAACTTTATAAAAAGCTATAGTTTTTATTTATATTATTATATTTATTCTAAGAAATTGGTATTAATTTTATTATAAGGTTACTAAATAGTACTAAAGTAGATAGAGAGAAATATAATATAATTCTAATTATAGTTTATTATATAATAAAGTATATTATTTTTATACCTAAAAAAAAGATACTAATTATAGCCTAAATAGTATAATTATTATATAAATATATAGAATATAAATTTAGAATGCTTAAAGGTATTATAAGTAATAAAGATAAATTATTTATTAGTAAGTTTTAGGTAATTAAGCTTTAATAATAACTATAAAGATAAATATTAAGCTTTATTTTAAATTAAAGGATCTTAATATTCTAAGCTAGTCTAAAGATAAGGATTGGTGGTGTGGTGTAGTGGTTAGCGTATTGTGTTTTTTATAGAGACCGGGGTTTAAAAAGGTTAATTGTAATTAGTTATTTTTCCCTACTGGGGTTTTTATAGGTGATAATTATAATTAGAATAATTGTGATAAAAAAAAGCTCTTACTGCTTCTTATAAAATTTAACTAGTAAAAAAATACTATATAAAGAGTTGAGCAATTAAAAGGGGTTTTAAAAAAAAAAAAAAAAAAAGATAAGGATTTCTTTAAATATTCTTAGGTCTAGCCTATTAAGCTAGCTTTTACTGCCTATATATATATCTAGGCAATTTTACCTTTTTCTAGGCTATTAATAATTATCTAGTATATACTTAGTAAGAGTATTTATACTAATTATAGCTTTTATATTAAGGTAAATAAAATATTTTTATATAAAACTTTGCTTATTATATAATCTAGATTTTTAGATAGTCTATTAATAAGGTTTGTTTTACTTAGTTTATATTTAATATTAAAATTAAAAGGTATCAATTAATATACCTAATAAATAATCTTTTTTTAAAGGTCCCTTATAAAGGCTATAATAATTCCTATTAAAGCTATATAATCTATTAATAATATAAATTTATCTATTAATCCTAAGAGATAATAGCTCTAGTATTCTATACTTTTAATAATAATAAGAAGTTCTTATTAGCTTATAGCCTAATATTACTTAATTTCTATAAGCTTTTATAATTAATAAATAATTAATTACTATTAATCTTTATATGATTAAGTTATAATCCCTAATATAGCTTTTACTAATATATCTATTTCTACTTATAATTTTAATCTAGGATCCTAGTATTATAGAATAATTACTAAGTAAAATACTTTCTTTAGCTAATTAAATATATTAGCTACCTTTATAGGCTATTTAAATACTCCTATTTTCATACTACTCTAGCTACCTTTTAATAGGGCTATAATAGGTTTTATAATCTTAGAATAATAGCTAATAAATTTATAATAAAAATTATAAAATCCTAAGAAAACTTATATATTTTAAAAGCTTTTAAGTAGCTTCTATTTTATAATTACTTTAACCCTTTCTAGCTCTATTTAAATATCATCTTAAGTAATAATATAACCTAGGAATTCTACCTTCTATTTATGTTTGGTTAAAATATAAGTAGGAGGCTTGACTAGGCAATTCTGGGAGTGGATATAATTAGTGTTTAAATAATTATGGTATTAGTCTCTTTTTGCCCTAATTAATAGAATAATTAACTTTATATATTTTATAATCTTAATCTATTTTCTATTAATAAAAACTATACTTAGATAACTTAGTATATAATAATACTTTATAAAGTTATTATAAAATCTCTTAAATATTCTTTATATATTACTCTTTAATTTAAAAGTAAATAATAATATTATTTAAGTATATAATATAATAAATATTTAATAAGCTAATTAATATTTAATAAATATATACTTAGAAAATAGCCAGGATATTAATAAGTCTAAATAATATAATTATATATTTAAAGTAATTATCTTATCATATTTTTATTATATTATAATCCTATAATAATTTATAGATTTTAGTAAAACCTCCTTTTCTTTATTAGTTCTTTTTTTTTATATTTATTTTATTTTAAATTTAATTATTTATATTAAATTATTAAGCTATTTATTATTATTATTTATATTTTTTATAAATCTTTTTTAAGAATTATTTAGGCTAAAATTCTTTTTATAAATAACTAATAGTTTAATATTAACTTTAATATATCTTATTATTAAATAATAAATTTAATATTATTATTATTAAAGCTTTTTCTCTTAAATAGCTTATATTTCTAAAAAATAAGCTTAATCTTATTCTTAGGATATATAGTACTTTAATATTATAAAGTATAGATTTCCTTGTTAAGGTAGTATTTATTTGTTATAGTAAATTGGATATTAGTGGCCTAGATCTTTTGATATATATATCTATATGTAGAGTTAGATTTAGGAGGGGTGTTGCCTTTATAGATAAGGCAGTGTTGGAATGCCATCTTTTTATTGTGTTTTATTTCTATTGGAGAAAGCTTTATAGTTTTCATCTTATATTGCCTTTAGGCTTCTAAGGTAATTGTGGGCATAAGGGCAATTGTACTATAGGATTTGAAAGTCTAAAGGTTTGATGTGTTCCTTGGTGTTGTTACTTTGTTGAGCTGTCCCTCTCCTTAGGGGGATATAAATCACTTTTATACCTTGATACTTAAAGTAACTATATCTAATATAAAAAGTAATCTTCTAATAATTACTAGGTTTAATTTAAATCCTATAATAAGTATTCCTAAAATTAATCTTAGTAAT
This sequence comes from Calonectria pseudonaviculata, assembly GCA_004380915.1. Lineage (NCBI taxonomy): Eukaryota > Fungi > Ascomycota > Sordariomycetes > Hypocreales > Nectriaceae > Calonectria > Calonectria pseudonaviculata. Next base: position 1,046,814 of record PGGA01000015.1, read on the forward strand.
CTATTTTACTTTTACTAATTAATTTAAAAGGTCTCTAATAAGTAATAATAAATAATAATTCTTAATAATTATAGTATTTAAGCCTTAGTAGTCTATATAAAATCTTAAAATATTATTCTTTTTAAGTATAAATAGAACTAATACTCTAACTTTATATATAAAAATCTTTATATAACTATTTATAATATTCTTTATAATATACTTCTAGATTCCCTCCTACTATATCCTATTAATAGGATAAATAGGGCTATATAAAGGTTTCTTTCCCTTAACTAGGTTAATTATATATTTTATACTCTCTAGGCAGGATAGTAATTTTATAGCTACCTTATTAAAAGTAATAGCTATACCCTAAAATTTAAAAGGTATAATTATTACCTCTTAGGATTCTTCTTCTCCTAGTTTAACTATTAACTATTTATTTAGTAATAATATACTATAAATATATATTATTTATACCTATTCTCTATTTTTTATTACCTTTTTTATAAAAGCTTTTAGCTTTATAATTAAAATTAATATATAGCTCTAAGTATAAATATAAATATTAATTATTATCCTTTTTTTACTTATAAAATTCTTAAATAATATGAGATTATTAGTATCCTATAGTTAAAATACCTTAGTAAATATTTATTAGATCTTTCTAGGGAATCCTTATAAATATATTAAAAAGAAGATTAAATAGTATATTTATTCTAATAAAAATTCTTTTTATTAAATATAATTAGGGCTTATATCTTTTAATTCTTAGTAAATTATAATCCTAATTATTTTATTAATCTAAAGCTAATAATATTAATTTAAGTATAAGTATTTATATTTATTTATATAATATATTTATTATAAGCTTATAATATAATTATTTATCCTTTTATAATATCTTTAATAGGAATTATTTATAGGTTTAATATAAAAGAATTAAATTAATTTTTTATACCTATTTATGTTCTAAGGAATTTAAGTTCTTATTTATAGCTTAAATAATTTAAATTTATACTAATTTTAAATACTTTATATTCTTTCTTAGTATAATATATTTATTTAAATAATAATCTACTTAAAAATAATTATAATATTTAATAGGAATATTTATATCTTTAACTTATATTCTATAAAAGGGATATATTTTATATTTAATATTAAGATTAAATAACCTATTTTAAATGATAATTTATCTCTAGGCCCTTTATAAAAGTTCCCTATATAAATAAACTTCTATTATCCTTCTTAATAAAACTTAAATTTAGATCTCTTTTAGTATTTATTCTATAAATATTTACTATTCTATTTTATATATAGCTATTACCTTTCTATTTCTTAGGCTATATCTTTTACTTTAATTAAGCTAATCTTATATTCAGGGTTGTGATTTTAGTTAGTTAGTAATTACTAAGACTAATTCTTTTAGTAATTAGTTAGTAATTAGTTAATTTAAATTAGTAATTAGTTAGTA
>PGGA01000015.1:1053654-1068218 GCA_004380915.1 Calonectria pseudonaviculata
TATATTAAATTCTTATATATTAAAATAAATTATTTTTTATTTTTAATATTATAATTTTATTATTATAATTTTTATAAAATTAGTAATTACTAATTACTAATTACTAACAGTAATTAGTTAGTAATTAGCTTGACTATTACTAACTAATTTACTTTTAGTAATTACTAACTAATTACTAAAAGAATTTAGTAATTACTAACTAATTACTAAAAAAAAATTAGTTAGTAAGAGCCTTGACTAAAACTAATTTTTTTAGTAATTAGTTAGTAATTAGTTAGTAATACTAAATTAGTCTTAGTTAGTACCAAAAATTACTAACTAAAATCACAACCCTGCTTATATTATTCTAAATTATTCTTTAGATACCTATTTAAGCTAAAGTAATATTAATAAGCTAAATTAAATTATATTTCAATTTTCTTAGTTCCTAAGAAAATATATATTATTATTTATATTTAAAAGTAATTTATTAAAATCTATTTTTTATATTATTAAAGACTTAATAATTTATTTCTTAGATCTTATTCTTAATAATCTATATTAATATACCTTCTATATATATAATCTAATAAATCTTATTATTTTAACCTAAAAATACCTTTTATATAATTATATTATTAGATTTAATTTATATAAAATAGTTTAATTAATACTTACTTAATTTTCTATCTATTTATATAGCCTAATCTTAATTAATACCTTAACTTAATAGCTTATATCTAATTATTAATCTCTATACTAATAATATCCTTTTTTAGGTAGCTATAATTATAAATTAAGGATTTATTCTAATCCTTCCTTAAATTCACTAGATATTCTATAAGCTATTATATTATTTACATTTAATATTATACTAATTAATCTAATAATACTTTTAATCTTATTTCTTTTATATTATTACTTAGCATAAAGTATATAGGCTCTTTTATAGCTTATAGTTAATATTACTCTTAATATATACCCTAAAATTAAAAGTCCAAATATAATATTATAATTCTAAGGATTCCTCTAATATAAGGTTTTAATCTTATTTAGTAATCTCTAACTAAGTATTTAATAGATAATATTTATATATATTTTTAGCTTTTATTATAATTAAGCTATTAATAATAAAATAATTTTATTTCTTCTTATTAATAAATAGTTATTAATATAATATAATATTATTTCTTATTATATTTTTATTATATTATAATCCTATAGTAATTTATAGATTCTAGTAGGTAGACCTCTCTTCCTTTATTAGTTCCTTTTTTTTATATTTATTTTATTTCAAATTTAATTATTTATATTAAATTATTCAGCTATTTATTATTATTATTTTTATTCTCTATAAATCTCTTTTAAAAGTTATTTAAGCTAAGTCTTTTTTTTATAAATAATTAATAGTTTAATATTAATTTTAATATATTTTATTATTAAATAATAAATTTAATATTATTATTATTAAGGCCTTTTCTCTTAAATAGCTTATACTTCTAAAGAATAAGCTTAATCTTATTTTTAGGATATATAATACTTTAATATTATAAAGGGTAGATTTCTTTATTAAGGTAATAATTAATTATTTATCATAATAAATTGGATATTAATAGCCTAGATCTTTTAATATATTTATCTATATATAGAGTTAGATTTAGAAGGGGTATTATCTTTATAGATAAGGTAGTATTAGAATATAGATATTTTAATTAATATTGTTTATAGGTATATTTATAGGTATATAAAAATATACTAATTCTAGTTATTAGGAAAGCTATTTTTTTATTATATTTTATTTCTATTAGAGAAAGCTTTATATTTTTTATTTTATATTATCTTTAAGCTTCTAAGGTAAATATAAGTATAAGGATAATTATATTATAAGATTTAAAAGTCTAAAGGTTTAATATATTCCTTTGTATTATTACCTTATTGAGCTATCCCTCTTCTTAGGGGGATATGAATTACTTTTATACCTTAATAGGTATAAAGGATTATAAAAAATATAATATTTAAAATATAATATAAATTTAATTATTTTTAATAATATTAAAAGTAAGCTAGAATATATTAGTCTTAGCATAGAAAGCTATCTTAAATATTAAAATAGGTTTAATAAAGTTTATTATCTTTAATATTAAAAGTATATTAAAATTATATAATATATAAAATTAATTATTCTATTAATTAAGGTAAAAAGATATTAGGACTATAATTATTCAAATACTAATTATATTTGCTCCTAGAACTACTTAGTTACTTATATTTTAACTAAATGTAAATAAGAATGTATATTATTAGATTCTTTAGCTTAATTACTTAACTACTAAAGATATTACTTAAAGTAATTAAATAACTAATCTTTATATACTTTAAAGCTATAATCCTAAATAATTAAATAATAAATATTTACTTTTTTATTATTATTATTTATAAATTAAGTAAAAAGGTATATTATTAAATTCCTTAGCTTAATTATTTAATTATTAGAGATATTACCTAGACTAATTAAATAATTAATTTTATATACTTTAAAGTTCACAAAATTGTGAACCGATTTTATTAATTGTAAACTAGATTTATTAATTATAAACAAATGCGCTTTTAATTTCCTAGATATTTAAAATCTAGCCCATACCACCAATTTTCCATAACTTCTCAGCAGGGACCTTTACACTTGCTCTTGGACCCGTTTTCATCGCGGTTTTTAACATAGGTCACAGTACCCATTATCCTTTCCAGCCACTCATCATATCTACCGTAGGTACTCAAACGGAATTTATCCTCGGATAGATATTTACCAGGCATTATAGGCTATTAATTTCTCTAAGAAAAGCTTCCTTTGCTTTGGTTATCTCCTTAAATACTATTCTATCTAATTTCTCTATAATAATATTAAATTTCTTATATTCTTCTTAGATAAACCCTTTATTATTAATATTAAGATTATTCTTATTAGGTATATAAAACTTAACTTTAATAAATTATATCTTTTAGAATATTTTAAAGGTCTTAATAAGATTAAATAAATATTTAATATAAAGTTTATTGTTAATATATTTTAAGGTAAAAGAATATAATAGATTATAAAGAATATATTATTTAAAATATAACTTAGATTTAGCTATTTTTAATAATATTAAAAGTAGGCTAGAATATATTAATCTTAATATAAAAAGCTATTTTATATATTAGATTAAATATAATAGAGTTTATTATTTTAATATTAAAAGGATATTAAGATTATAATATTAAATAAAGTTAATTATTTAATTAATTAGGGTAAAAAGAGATTAATAATATAATTATTTAAATATTAATTATATCTACTCCTAGAATTATCTAATTAAGCCTTTTATTTATATTTTAATTAAATATAAATACTTTAAAGTTATAATCCTAAATATATAAAAAGTGTTTATATTTAATTAAAATATAAGTAAAAGGCTTAATTAATTAATTATAGGAATAAATATAATTAATATTTTAATAATTATAATATTAATCTTTTTTTACCCTAATTAATAAAATAATTAATTTTACTTAATATTATAATCTTAATATCCTTTTAATATTAAAAATAATAAATTTTATTAGATTTAACTTAATATTTAAAATAGCTTTTTATACTAAAGTTAATATATTTTAGCCTACTTCTAATATTATTAAAAATAATTAAATCTAAGTTATATTTTAAATAATATATTCTTTATAATCTATTATATTCTTTTATCTTAAAATATATTAATAATAAACTTTATATTAAATATTTACCTAATCTTATTAAGACCTTTAAATTAAAACTTAAAAAGAAAAAGTATATTAGATTATTTAAATTTTTATTATTAATCTTAAATTATTCTAAAAAATATAATTTATTAAATTTAAATTTTATATATTTAAAAAAAATAATCTTAATATTAATAATAAAGAGTTTATTTAAAAAGAATATAAAAAATTTAATATTATTATAAATAAATTAAGTAAAATAGTATTTAATAAGATAATTAAAATAAAAGAAGCTTTTCTTAGAGAAATTAATAATAATAAATATAATAAGTAACTAAAAAGGATAATAAATATTATAACTAATATTAAAAACCATAATAAATTACTTTATATAAGCTATCTTAGAAAAAAGAGGAAGCACTATAGTAAAACTTATATTAGGTCTAAGAGCAAGTATAAAGGTTACTACTAATAAAATAATAATTAGCTATTTAATCCATAGTTAATCTTTATACCTTATATATAAATACTACACAAGAGAGTCTTAAGCCACATTAATTGCCTATTTAATATACAATATACATCCTAATATATTATCTACCTAAAAAGTTATAGAAAATTAGTATTTTAGGTTAGATTTTAAATATCTAGGAAATCAAAAGTATATTTATTTATAATTAATAAATCTAGTTTATAATTATCAAAATCAGTTTATAATTTTATAATAAAAAAAGTATATTACTTAATTTATAAACTTATTAATTTATATAAAAAATTAAAAAACTATTTAATATTTAAATTTATTAATTTAATCAATCTAAAGAAAAGGTAAATATATCTAATAAAAAAATACTCTTAATCTTAGCTTATAGGTATTATAATCTTATATAAAAGAATAAAGAACTACCTAATACTTAAATTTATTAGTTTAATTAATCTAGAGAAATAGATATATCTAATAAAAAAAAGCTCGTAACCTTATCCCTTAGATATTATATAAAATTATAATAAATATAATAATCCTATAGTATTCTTATATTTAATAGATATTTAAAATTAAAAATAATCTTATTAAAATAAGAAATATTAATATATTCTAATAAAAATATCTTAGCTATTTAAATATCTTTTCTTTATACTAAGAATATTAAAATTAATTATTATTAAAATATATTTATAGTATATTATCTATTATCTTTATTATAAGGCTAAGGAGGAAATATACTTAAAGCTATATATAATATCCTATTTACTTACTTTTATTAACTTATACTTTATCAAGGTATTAAAGTAATTTATATCCCCCTAAGAAAAGGGATAACTTAATAAAATTCTAATACTAAAATATATATTAAATCTTTAGACTTTTAAATCTTATAATATAATTATTCTTATATTTATAATTACCTTAGAAGCCTAAAAATAATATAAAATAAAAACTTTAAATAAAATTATAAACTAATTTTATTAATTGTAAACTAGATTTATTAATTATAAATAAACATACTTTTGATTTCCTAGATATTTAAAATCTAGCCTAGATTACTAATTTTCTATGACTTTTTAGACTATTTTATATAGTATCTATTAGTAACCTTTATACTTACTCTTAGATCCATTTTTATTGTAATTCTTAATATAGATTCTAATACTTATTATCCTTTCTAGCTACTTATTATATTTATTATTATTAATTTCTCTAAGAAAAGCTTCTTTTATTTTAATTATTCTTTTAAATATTATTTTATTTAATTTTTTTATAATAATATTAAATATTTTATACTTTTTTTAGATATATTTTTTATTATTAATATTAAGATTATTTTTTAAATATATAAAGTTTAAATTTAATAAAAGTTTTTTTTAGAGTAATTTAAGGTTAATAATAAAGTATTTAAATAGCTTAAAAAGCCCTTTTTGTTAAGTTTTAATTTAGAGATTTTTATATAATTAGGTAAATATTTAATATAAAGTTTATTATTAATATATTTTAAGGTAAAAGAATATAATAAATTATAAAGAATATAATATTTAAAATATAATTTAGAAATAGTTATTTTTAATAATATTAAAAGTAAATTAAAATGTATTAATTTTAATATAATAGGAAAGCTATTTTAAATATTAAAATAGATTTAATAGAATTTATTTTTTTAATATTAAAAGGGTATTAATATTATAAAATATATAAAGTTAATTAATTTATTAGTTAGAGCAAAACAAAACTAATATTATAATTATTTAATTATTAATTATATTTACTTTTAAAATTGCTAAATTAAGCCTTTTATTTATATTTTAATTAAATATAAATAAAAGATGTAAAGTTTTTATAATAAAAATAAAATATAATAAAAAGATAATTAATAGCTTAAATTAGTATATCTTAATATACCTATAAATATACTTATAAATAATATTAATTAAAATATATATATTTTAATAGTATTTTATTTATAAAAATAATTTTATTTTTAAATTAAATTTTATATTTATAATTAAATAAAATAAATAAAAGGCTTAACTAGGTAATTCTAAGAATAAATATAATTAATATTTAAATAATTTATATTTAATTAAAATACAACCAAAAGGCTTAACTAAGTATTTCTAAGAGTAAATATAATTAATATTTAAATAATTATAATATTAATCTCTTTTTATCTTAACTAATAAAATAATTAACTTTATATATTTTATAATCTTAATACCCTTTTAATATTAAAAATAATAAACTCTATTAAACCTATCCTAATATTTAAAGTAGCTTTCTTATTATACTAAGATTAATATATTCTAATCTACTTCTAATATTATTAAATATAACTAAATCTAAAGTATATTTTAAATATTATATTCTTTATACTCCGTTATATTTATTTACTATAAAATATACTAATAATAAGCTTTATATTAAATACCCTCCTAATCTAGTTAAGTACTTTAAATAAATCCTCCCTTAATATAGACTTTTTATATTATCTAAGACAAAAATTCCTAAGCTTATATTATTTAAAAATTAAAAATTATTAATTTTAAGTTCTAATTACTTTTAAAGAATAATATTAATATTAATAATAAAGATTTTATTTAAAAGAAATATATAAAAATTAATAAAATAATTAATAAATATATTTTAAGTAAATTTAAGTCTATAAAGCTAAAAAAAAAGAGGTTCTTAGAAGATATTAATAATAACTAGTATAGTTAATAGCTAGAAAGGACTATAAATATTATAAGGTTTAATAAAAACTATAATAATAAAAGTAAGGCTAAAAAAAATATAGAGATTGTTAAAAAGCCAAGGAAAATTAATAGTCTAGGCTAGATTTTAAATATCTAGGAAATTAAAAGTATATTTATTTATAATTATTAATTTAAATAATCATAATATTAATTTCCCTTTATTCTAATTAATAAAATAATTAATTATATATATTTTATAATCTTAATATCCTTCTAATATTAAAAATAATAAATTCTATTAAACCTATTTTAATATTTAAAATAGCTTTCCTACTATACTAGGACTAATATATTTTAGCCTTTTTTTAATATTATTAAAAGTAATTAAATCTAAATTATAATTTAAATATTATATTCTTTATAATCTTTTATAAAATACTCTATAAAGATATATATCCTATTTATAGGTCAAATTAAGCAGACTAAAAAAAGGGAGGTTTTTTTTTGAATAAAAAAAAATCTTTTATATTTATTTATTATAAAATATATTAATTATATACTTTATATTAAATACTTTTTTAATCTAATTAAATACTTAAAATAGATCCTCTCTTAATATAAGCTATTTATATTTTTTAAGACTAAAATTAATAATTTTATATTATTTTAAAAAAAGAATTATTAATTTTATATTTGAATTATTTTAAAAAAATAATATTAATATTAATAATGAAGATTTTATTTAAAAGGAATATATAAAGATTAATAAGATAATAAATAACTATATTTTAGGTAAATTTAAGGATATAAAGCTATAAAAAAAGAAATTCTTAAAAGATATTAATAATAATTAGTATAATACCCTTAAGAAATAAAAAGGAATCTATTAGCTATAGTATCTATCCCTCCCCCCCTATATATATATTATTTTGATTTCTTTATATTATTTCTATCTACTATCTAGCTACAATATAATAATCTTTTAAAAAAAAACCTTATAATTAGGTCACTATTAGTATTAAAACCTCTAGGAGATTTATATCCTTAAATTATATCTGCTCTCTAATATAGAGTAAGCTACTAGGATTAGTATTTAATATAGCTAGCTAAATTGGCTTTGGGTATTGTTGGATTTAAATTAACTTAGTTTATCCTTAACTAAGGTTCCTAATCTTAGTTACTAACTTAACTGTACTAGTAGTACAGCTAATATACCACTAGCCTATATATATATTATATTAGGTAAATATATTATTATAATTTAAAAACTATATAAATTATATATAAATATTATATAATAAATAAAAAAGAAAAAGAATAATTTTATTTTTACTTTTTTAGGGGTTTTTTATTTATTTATAATTTTAATAAGTAATAAAAAAGATAAGAATAAATAAATAAAAAATAATAAAAAAACCCTTCTTACTCCCTATATTTATATTAATTATATTAATCTATCTATTATTATTATATCAGTTTTATATATTATATAATCTTATTACTAAGATAATTAAGTTTAGCTTTTATATTTTTTATTATTTATAAGATCTTAGTATTTAGTAGATTTTCAGCCTTAATCTTTACTAATAGAATTCTATTATTTTATAATTAATATTATAATATTTATATATATAAGCTATAAAAACTATAACTAAATATCTTTATTATATTTTCCTCTCTAATTAAAATACTATAGCTCTAAAGTTCTAAAGCTATCTTTAGTAATATTTAAACTTAAATTTTATGATTAGTATATATATAAATAGCTATATAAGGAAGACCCCTCCTTTAAAAGGTATATTATTATTATACCCTTTTCCTATATTTAGGGTAAAAATCATAAATAATAAATATTAATAATATTATACCTTTTAATATATTAATAAATTAATAATCTTTAATTAAATAAAAAAATAAGATAATATTAATAAAGGGGCTAAAGTAAATAATAATATTATTTAATATTTAATAGCTTATGTATTTAATATTAAGAATAATATCTTATACTTAAATAATAGCCTTATTAATAAGCTTTAAGCTTTAATATTTATTTATAATTATTATTATAAATATATTAAATATAAATAAAAAGATAGTTGGAATAATAATCTTATTATTATTTTCTTAACCTTATAAGATAAAAGCCTTTGCTTTAGTTATATAATTATTAGGCTAACTATTTATTAAGAGAAAGATTTATACTAATTAGATATTACTACTTATCCTTTAAATCCTTTCCTACCTTCTCTTTTACCTCTTATATATAATAAAAGATATTTCAATATTAAGATTTTAATAGTTCTAATTTATAGATATAATTATTACTATCCTTATCTCCTAGGCTATCCTTTAATATAGATAATAGTAATAGCTATTTAATAAGTTAATATCTACCTTAATTTAGGATCTATAGTAAATATAATAAAATAATTCTTATAGCTCTAGGTCCTTTACTATCTAAACCTCTTTATTAAAAATAATAATAATAATAAACTTATTTTATAGGTAATATATCTTATTATAATCTTTTATATTTAAGCCCTAATCTTTATTTTATAAGAATTTATTAGAATTAAGTAAAAAAATAATTTCTATTATTAACTTAAATTAATAAAAATTATTATAAAAAAGAATTATAAGTATTTTATTAACACTTTTATTATAATAATTATATAAATAATAAAATATATTATTAATATTAAATAAAGTATAAGTTCTAAGTATATTAATCTTATTTATAATAAATAGCTAATATACTTTCTATAGTACTTAGATTAGCCTTTTTAGAATTCTTTTTAATAATTAGTTTTATTACTATAAATTAAATAATCTTTTAAAAATATTTAAATTATATATTAAATAAATAATTATTTTATCAATATTTACTATTATAATTCCTAATATAATTATAATAAATAGCTATTAAGTAATAATCTTAACTTAGAATAGCTTTAATAAATCCTTAATTACCTATAACTTTCTAATACCCCCTTTATTACTAAAGAACTAAAGTAATTATAATAAATATTACTATTAATATTAATATTAATATTACTACTACTTATAGCTATTATCCCTTTATAGCTTATTATTATTAATACTTTTATTATTATTATTTAAAATTTTTACTTTATTATTACCCTTCTCCTCCTCTTTCTTTACTTTTCCTTTTATTATATCTTTCCTATTATCCTATTTTTATATTTATTTTTCTTTCTATAGATAATAATAAGTTCAGAAAATATAATTACTTACTATTTATTAAGGGTAAAGCTTAATATAATCTTTTTTATAAAATCTATTAATAATTTAATTATAATTTATTTAATATTTACTAATAAGCTTATTATTAAAATAATACCTTTAGTTATTATAAACCTAATATTAATATAATAATCTTTAGTATTATTATTACCTTTCTTATTATTTTACTCTTAAATACCTAAAATCCTTTGCTCTATAGAAATAGAAGAGCTTTTTTAGTTATTTATAATATTAGAAATCTTAGTATTATTTCATATTTATATTATATTACTACTAAATAAGATATTCTTATTATCTTCCTTTTTATTATAATTAATATTATTATTTTTACCCTTATCCTTTTTATCTTTAGATAATATCCTATTATTACTATTATTATTATTATTATTATTATTATTATTATTATTATTATTATTATTATTATTATTACTAACTATATTATATATCCTATTTTTAAATCTTATTAGCTTTTATATTATTATTATAAATTCTAATAATCTTAAGATAATTTAATTTTTATTAATAGCTATATAAAATATATTAATTAAATAATTAACCTAGCTAATCTTATTTTCTTTAAAAGTAGTTATAATATTTTCTTTATTAGTATTATTTTAACTAGTTTAATTATTTCTATTTATTTTTTACTTATCTTTATTAATCATATTAATATTCCTTAATATTAAAGCCTATTACCTTATATATCTTTTAGTATTTTTTCTAAGTAATTATATATTATTAACTATAAAGGATATTCTTTTAGGTATTTCCTTTTTCTTTAGTTCTTAGATTAATATAATATCTCCTAATAATTAATATATAAAATTATTCTAAGGTATAAAAAGTCTAAGATATTAAATTACTATTTTAATTAAATTATAAATTTTATAATTAATATTAAAAAATAAATAAAAAAGATATATTTATATCTAGAATAAATCTTAATAAAAGTACTTATTATTTATAATAATAATTATTTTTCTTTATTTCTTCTTAATTTTTATAATTAAAGTATAAAGAAAAATAACTATTAATATATAGTATAGCTTAATCCTCTTATTATCTTAGGACTTAAACCTAATTATTAGAAAAAGAATAATTATCTATAAATGGAATATTAGTATTAATTAATTTATATTTAATAATCTTTTACTAAATTTAAATAAGTATAAAGTAATTATATAAATAGATATCCTTAAGAATATAGCTATAATATAAATATATATTAAGGGCTATAATCTTTCTTTTTTTCCCTTTAATATATATACTTTAATTATACATAGTATTATTCTTCCTTTGCTATATAAGATCTTATAAATAAGGCCATTATTCTAATATATACTAATATAATTAATTAATATTAATAAAAGCCTATTAATTATTAGATAAGAAATTAGAAGAATATCCAAGGAAATATAATATTACTTTAACTTTTAATAAAGCTTATTCTATAAATATCTAATTAATAAGCCTTATTATAAATTATTAAGTTTTATTTAGTTTTATTATAAGATATTTATTTATTATTATCCTAGCTATATTATCTTACTATTAACTAAGTATAGGAAAGTAATTTATTATATTTAATATTTACTTTTATAGGTAATCTTTTACTTTTATTATATAATTTATTAAATAATATATTAAAATTAAGCATTTTAATTATATAGTAATAAAAGAAAGATTATATAATTATACTATAGACCTATTACTATTAGCTTATTCTAGTAATTAACCTATAAATAGGACTTTTTAATATAAATAATTCTTTATTAATTAAAGTAACTATACTTTATAAATTTCTATAGAAATTTAAATTAGTATAAATCTTATACTTTATTTCTTTTTACCTTAATAGTATACTTAAAATAAATTAGCTTATACTTATACCTTTATGAAGCTCTTATATAGAAATTTACTTTATTATTAAATATAATAATTAGCTAATCTTAATCTAATATTAAATCTAATATATTAAAAGCACTAGATCTTTCTTTTATAATTATATAATATCTTACCTTATTAAAATCCTATAATAAAAAAGATATAATATAATAATTAGTAATATTAATTATTTAATGAATATATCTATTATATAGGTAAATATAAAGAGGAAGAAGAAAAGGAAAAGGGAAAAGAAAAGAAAGAAAAAAGATAAAAAGATAATTATAAAAATATTTATTATTACTTATTTTATAGAATATATTATTTAGATAGTAACTAATCTTTTTATAATCTTTTTATTGATCCTTTAATATATCCTTTTCCTTTATTTTAAATAGGGAATTTAGCTTAATATTATTATATAGCTAAAGTAAACTATAAATATATAATAAGCTATACTAATTAGTTTTAATAGCTATAAATTATTAATTAATATAATTAAAAATAGATTTCTTAATATAATACTTAAAGAAAAAAAAAGCTTATAATAAAAGAAAATTATTAAACATATTAAATCTCAGATAAATAGTCTTTTATGCTTTTAAGTATTATTAAGTAATCTTAAAATTTACTTTATTATTTCTTTATTTTACTTATAATAAGTTATAATTTATAGTTTAGTAAAATTAGTAATATTATTAGGGTTTATAGTAAATTAAATTATAAGTAAATTATATCTAATAATAAATAATTTAATCTTCTATTATAAATAAAAATAAAATTCTTAAGATATAAGCTATTAAAATCTTATTATATTTTTATTATATTATAATCCTATAGTAATTTATAGATTCTAGTAAAACCTCCCTTTCTTTATTAGTTTCTTTTTTTTATATTTATTTTATTCTAAATTTAATTATTTATATTAAATTATTAAGCTATTTATTATTATTATTTATATTCTTTATAAATCTCTTTTAAGAATTATTTAAGCTAAGTCTTTTTTTTATAAATAACTAATACTTTAATATTATAAAGGATAGATTTTCTTATTAAGGTAGTATTTATTTACTATAATAAATTGGATATTAGTAGCTTAGATCTTTTAATATATATATTTATATATAGAGTTAGATTTAGAAGGGGTATTACTTTTATAAATAAGGTAATATTAAAATATAGATATTTTAATTAATATTATTTATAGGTATATTTATAGGTATATTTATAAGTATATTAAAATATATTAATTTTGGCTATTAGCTTTTTTTTTATTATATTTTTATTTATTAGAGAAAGCTTTATAGTTTTTATTTTATATTACTTTTAGGCTTTTAAGGTAATTATAGGTATAAGGGTAATTATATTATAGGATTTAAAAGTCTAAAGGTTTAATATGCTCCTTGGTATTATTACCTTGTTAAGCTATCCCTCTTCTTAGGGGGATATAAATTACTTTTATATCATAATAAGCTATTAAAATCTATATATTAAGATATAATAAATTAGCTCCTATATACCTTTATTTTTAGGTTTTTTTTAGTTTTCTTAAGCTTATTTATTATTACCTTTAATCTTTCTAATATTATTATATATAATAAATATTTAACTTAAATAAATAACTAGGATCTTATACTTACTATATTAGCTTTTTAGTTATATAAATATACCTATATATTAAAAACTAAAAAAGCAAAGAAATAATAATAAGTAAAATAACCTTTATAATACTTAAGAATTATCTTAGTCTATATATTAAGATTTATATTTTATAATAAAATAATAGATAATATATTTTAATTATTATTTATAAATAATAAGTAATTATTAGAATTATTAAGAGATTAATTTTAATATTAATAATAATAATAATAATAATAATAATAATAATAATAATAATAATAATAATAATAATAATAATAATAATAATAATAATAATAATAATAATAATAAATAAAATTATAAATTAATTTTATTAATTATAAACTAGATTTATTAAGTATAAATAAACATACTTTTAATTTCCTAGATATTTAAAATCTAGCCTAGACCACTAATTTTCTATGACTTTTTAGACTATCTTATATAGTATCTATTAGTAACCTTTATACTTACTCTTAGATCTATTTTTATTATAGTTTTTAATATAAATTATAATACCTATTATCCTTTCTAGCCACTTATTATATCTATTACTATCTATTTCTCTAAAAAAAGCTTTCTTTATTTTAATTATCTCCTTAAATACTATTCTATTTAATTTCTTTATAATAATAGTAAATTTCTTATATTCTTTTTAAATAAACCTTTTATTATTAATATTAAGATTATTCTTTTTAAATATATAAAATTTAAATTTAATAAATTATATCTTTTAGAATAATTTAAGGTTAATAATAAAGATTCTAAATAACCTAAGAAGACTTTTCTTTTTAAGCTTTAATTTAAAGGTTTTAATAAGATTAAGTAAATATTTAATATAAAGTTTATTATTAATATATTTTAAGGTAAAAGGGTAT
>PGGA01000015.1:1096423-1112952 GCA_004380915.1 Calonectria pseudonaviculata
GTGCAGTCTTACCGCACTCAAAGGGATATAGCCATTCGACATTCGAGTCTACATGAAACAGCATATTCACAACCAACGACCACATTGTGCCCGTCGTGTTAACAAATACATTGCCACAACATCCCGATTGGCTTGCGGCAAAATAAGCTTTGCTCAAAGAGAAATCTTTAAAGTGCCTTGGAGGTTCAAATAGATGATATGAACTCCTAAAAGATATAACATAACATTTATCCTTAAGTCATCGCGGTGTCTACGAGAAACGCCACTTGAGCTACTGACCAAATGAGAAGGTTACGGGAATCTGATACGGAACCTCCTAAACGTTCCCATAGTCAACGGGCTCGTTTTACCTCTATAACCTTTCAGAGGAATCGATCTCACAGCGCTCGGAAAACTGTTGCAAGAAGGTTTAGTAGCTCTAGGAAGGACTTGCCTTGTGAGATGTAGCAGGCGCACAAGAAATCCGGCGGGACTTTTTGAAAGACAGGAGTTTGCCTTGGGTAAGCTGAATAATAGGCCAAGAACTAATTTAGGCTTGCAAAGGCACTTGGCCCCGAGCCTCGCCGCCAGCTTGTACCCCTTTTCCTATGAACAAGTCAACAGGTGGGATTTCTGTTGTTACAAGAAGGTCCATGAAATCTGGAAGAAGCTTTCATAATTCATGGGCGGAACTCGGTGAAATAGTGACATGACGTCTCCACCTCGAAACAACATTGTCGGACACTTTTTGACCCAATCTGTCGAGATTTGAGCACTTACCCTTACAGGCACAATATCTTAAGCCTCATTTGAGCGCAGAGGATATGATGGAACTATTATTTCGTGCCAGTCGGACAGCAAGGTCATTCATTACCTCGAGCGCACATCTTGTAGCTGTGGAATGCCGACAATGAGTTTTGGATACTTGTTCCGTTATACTCGTGAGGACCACAGAGCTGACGCTGATCTGGCGTGATGTCCGAGGAAACTTTGTTCTTTCGTGTACGATGATTAGAGCTTGGGCCAGAGTTGCACCTGATTTTCCATTTGACGTGCAGATGGTTCCAATTGGGAGGGTCGGAGACGGATTGGGATTTGCACCAAGGTTCATGCTTCCATATTCAGCTCTGCGGAGGCTGGCTTTCGATCCAATCGCAGAGACACAACTCCCGAAGACAATATTTCGACAGCGCTTTCATTCATTAGAGGAACCCTGGAATTTTAAAAGGAGAGCGAGGCACGTGTGAACCCGCTTGGCGGTGACTCCGGGCTAATAAAGTTCTTCCGAAACCTCTCACAGATCTCGTTTCACACATGTCGGCCGATCACTTCCCTTTTATGTGATGATATATCCGTCTTTACGAAATTGCGTACGCACTACAGCATAAGCAACATCTTTCCGAAGCCGAATGGGCGGAATCACCTTTCAACCGGACAAGTCCAGTCTTTCACTTGCCGGCAGCTCGATGGTTTCGATTGTCGTATGGAGTTGAGTGGCTTTATTGTCACTGTTAAGGGAGTCCAACAGTCCCGCATCCGACAGGACTCGATTTGGTCTCGGATGGACCTGATCGGGCGAGTGCTCTCACTGACCCATAAGCAACCGCCCGACGTAGAAAACACTCTCATTTGCATAACAGACGGATATGAGATACTTTGGCTACGTACGGAGTCTGTGTACATCCAGTATACTGTTAGCATCTCACCTGATATGCTACCTTTTCTGTTGCTCGGATTTGCCGTCCTAACATATATCTCGCGCATCACTAGATTTGTTTGCAATCATGTTATGAACTTATCAAATTGTTATGTTTAAAACAACCAAGCTTTCAAACGTCCATGTAAAATCCGTCCGGCTCCCCTGTATTACTTGGCCAGGCTGCTGGCTCCAAGTATAAAATATTCCCTATGTACCACATCATCTCACAACAGACAATTCCAGTGTCAAAGCAACTCCATGCCTGCCAAATCCTACATTTGACATTTAAAATTATATCCTAAACACGCAAAGCTCACAAGACCTTATAGAAACGCATCAGTGGTCATACTATCTCAGGTAAGGGACACCGTTCGAAGTCTCTCAGTCACTGTGACCAGTTGCTCAAGGAGCGTGAGGCTACGCATCAGGTGGCGGCGAGAAGGGCCGGTAAGCCCATTAAGGAGAGAAAGAAGAGGGAAATTGACGAGAAGGGTGAGTTTTATTCCTATTGTTTTGAGGACACTTCTACAAAGACGTGCGCTTATATTCTGACACCTAGCTCTCATGAGACCACCTACGGCCCATACTGTGCGCATCCCTCTATTTAGGTGGGAGTAGGTACTAATCAAGAATGTAGATGTGGCTGGAGTGTTGATCCGTCCCAATATTGTAGATGTCGAACCTGGAGTGCCATTGCATCTGCAGGTCCAGTTCATACAAGACCTGTGAGCCAGTAACGGACCTATACGTGAACGTATGACACTGTAACTCCACCGGAATATATTCTGGTGTCGTTGATAAAGTGGGCAACCAGTCCCTTGATCTGAACACCACATTCTTCAGGGGCATCCAACCGACCAATGGCATGGGTGTTGTTTCGTTTGATACCATGTTTCCAGGCCATTATCCCCCTACGCGCCACCCATATACATGTTCTCGTTCATCAGAATGCAATACTACTCCCAAATAATACCATCTAAGTATACTCGGGTAAAATTTCTCATATCGGTTAAATATTCTTTGGCCAGGACCTAATCAACCTTGCCGATACCATTGAGCCTTATTCCTTAAACACCAACGCAATCGTTGAACGCGGAGGATGGTGTTCTCTACGGAGAATCTGATGGTATGGACCCAGTCGCACGTTATACCTTCCTTGGGGACACTTTGAGCCAAGGCCTCGTGGCATGGATGGTTTTTGGAATGGACAGAGAGGCCAACTACAACGACGTAGTACAGGCAGCCAGCTATTGTGGCGAAGAAGGCGGCGAGTCCAACGCAGCCTACAACCTGACTAAGCTTGGGAATCTTGAGAAAGTGCTGTCATCGGTTACGGGACCGACTACGTTCACAACCACTGTGAGCGTTTGGTGATTACCTTGTGTCTGCACTGGCGGCCGAATTACTGTATAGAGCGAGATGCACCTGAATGCTGATACAGTCATATTTCATTCTTAGGGTCTGACCATCCATTTATTCCTTGAAATGAGCCTTTTCAACCTCAACAATTGATTATTATATAACCACGGATTATATTGCGAAATATCTTGTGTGCTGTGTTTTGTGTGCTTTTTATTGCCCTCTGGGGCCATAAAAATCCAAGGCCCAAGGCCCAAGGCTTCTGGGCACTCCTGTAAAGGTTCCATTTCCAGCCACCCTTTAATCCACGTGAAGCCCTTCTGCATGACGGGGACCAAGTTTCCTTCCTTGCAGGATGACCCCTCTTTGGAGCACTTGATTTTTGCGTTGTTGACATTATTCACTGTGGGTAGGGATGTTGTCACGTCAGCAACTCGGCTCGGAGTAAGCACGCAGTGGGGCGAGCTACTGCACCCAAAGCACAGGCAACACTTGGTGCGGTAGTGGACAGACATACAGACAGACTGGGGGTGTTGGCTGGATCACACCATGCAACAGGCGTACAGGGAATCATCTCTTGCAGGGATTTTCCGATCTTGACGATGTATCATCGGTAGCCGTTGCCATTGGGTTATATCTAGTGACGACGAGTTGTTGTTATTGACTACTGGTTATTAGTGTTCGGGAACAAATGTTTAGCAAAGTTACCCCAGATGCGGGGAGCCGGCTTGGGCCCGATTTTGTGCCTGTGGTTGTGTTCAGCCCATGGCCCGTGTCGTGATTGGCCTGGGCAATCTAACTCAATCAAGTTTAAACGCGGTCGATCGTCTGTTTAGCCGATCGAGTGTTTAACCGATCGAGCCACACGTCAGTCATGAACGTGTGGCCGTCTAGAGGTTGTGGTTGTATTGATCCCCTTTCAGAATAGGAAGCTGTTCCGCTTCCGATGGTGTGATGGCTGCTTACGGAGCGCAGTTGATCTGCAATATTTAAACTATTGACGAACGCCAAGTGCGCACGGGGCCAGGGGGCGGACCAATTGCTGCTGCAGCGACCCGATTATTCCCCCTTGAGAGCGCATGGAGGAGCGTTCCGCACCACACCCGATACGAGATCAGTATGTACGGATGCCTATTCTCCCATGCAACCCCCAAAGCCTACGGGTACGGCATACAGCCATTGACGCAAGCTAGTACCCGTAGGCGTAAGGTGGGGCACGCACGCCTTCACACCTCGTCCCGAGGTAGGCCCGGAAAACCTGTGTCAGCCCGGAAAGTCTGTGTCAGAATTTTTTGCCTGACCTTTACTAAAAGCTTTGTAAAAAAACACCAAATTGAACGATTTCTAAGTAAACATCGCGCATCGCAATTATGACTCGCAGACGCAACAATTCTAAGGTTTCTAAGCCTCCGGAAAACACACCGGCAAAAGCTCGGGCTGAATTAAGGAAAACTGTGCTTGCAACACTCAATCCAAATATCCCCTACAATACACGAGCAGCTGCAAAAGCTTTACTTAAAATACCTTCAACGCGAGCGCTCGCCGCCCAATTTAATATATCAAGAGAGATGATTTGACGCATTAAAGTATCAGCTTCATCGTTAGCCATTCCCACCAAGCGCCACGGCCGCCTAATGTTATTGTCTGACTCTGAAGATGCTGCCCTAGTTGCCTTTATTTTATGGCTTGAGAGATCTGGCTTTCCAGCTGAAAAAACATAAGTTAAAGATATTGCACTAGGATTCCTATATTCTAAAGGCATAGAAAAAGCTTATATATCAAAATCCTGGTATTCTGACTTCCGTAATTGATATCCCTAGCTCCAAAAGACATTCATCAAGGCAGTGGATAAGGCCCGCAAAGTATTCGAAGTTTCTGACGTTAAAGATATCACCAAATTCTTCTCAAGCCTTAAGAAGACAATCACTGACAATGACATCGGTCCCTCAGAGTGTTGGAATGAGGATGAATGCGGTATTCGTATTGGATGCCTTCGAGAACGGATTCAGGTTCTCGTGGTCCGCACCACTCGAGCTCAATGCCCTGAAGTTGTTGATCCATCAAATCGCAAGTTATACACCCAAATTGGAGCTGCAAATACCATCGGAAATACGATTCCTCCTTGGCTTATCTTCAAAATATTCCCTATAGAGTCTTGGGCTAAGATTGAGGCTATCCCAGGTATGCGGTTTGCTCAGTCAGATACCAGCTTCAGTAACCATAACATCACATTCGAATGGCTTTACGCATTTAATACATATTCATAGAGAGCCTCTGCTAAGGTCAAACAAAAAGGAGTATTATTTCAATAGTGGTTTGGTTGTGATAAGTGGCTTTGTGACCCCTTAGACCCAAGCTTTCAACATTAACATCCACCTAATATTCATGAAGAAGAGGAAAAGATCTATCGCCTGCTTGTAATAGATGGATTTTCTGGTTATCTCTCCTTTAACTGCATCGAATATTGCATTTACTTTGATATTATTATTTGTCTATTACTATCATATTCAATACACCTCACACAACCTCTTGATGTTGGTGTTTTTCAGCCGCTTAAGAACACACACCAAAAACAACTGCAAAAATCTCTTCGGGAAGGCAACCTAGTATTTACCCGCTTATAATTCGCTTATATATTTACCCAAATTTACAAAGCTAGCTTCTTAAAGCATAATATTATATCCGGGTTTAAAAAGTCAGGCATTTGGCCTATTAATGCAAAACCCGTGATTGACCGCATTATTGCTAAGCAACGCCAACAGCGAAAAGCAATTCATCCTTCTGTTATGGCGATGCTTCCTATTGATAGTCGATTTCAGGATGCCCAAGATCAAATCGATCGAGTTTATCAACAATATCAAGAGATCATAAGCTCGCCGTCATTAGAGGCTATTTCCAATATTAAGAATATTATCTCGGAGGCAGCATTGATACACCGTGAGCATAAGGCATTTTCAGCAGACCGCCTTTCTCGATTAGAACGTTATAATAAGAGGAGGAAAACTGGTCATCGAATAAGGCCGTCAAGTGACTTTATCACAAGTGTCAGTTTTCCTGATATTTAGGCACAATACAAAGCTTTATTAAAGGCAGTGGAAGTCAAGGAAGAACATTCACAGCTGCGGTCAAGCAGATCAATTATTCTTTAAGAGATAAATAACCTTAAGGCTCAGTGGCAGCAAGCTGTTGAGACTCGCAGAGCAAATAATCTGCCTAGGCTAACCTGGAATTAGTGGCTTAAAGAGACCAATAACCAAGCCCGATATCATAACCTTAAGACCAACCGAAAGCAACATAACAATATCCTTAGTCAACAAATAAAGAAGCCATTTTCTCAGGCCCAAGAAGAAGCCTCCCGTGCTACAAGACCAATCATTGCAATGGACCAAACCGCTTAGCCTAGTGATGACGAAAGTGTTGAATTTACTGGCCTTGGGCCATTCCAAGATAACAATAATAATAATATTAAGTTATTAGGGTTTAATAACCTCAATAATAATGCCGGCGGTAACCTTATTATATCACAAACGCCTCCAGGGATAACCTCATCGCCGCCTATAGCACCATCTTTAGAACTATTCAGTGAGGGTGACGATAACTCGATAACACTGCCGCCGCCGGTCTTTCCACAAAGAAAAAGCATTTACCAGAATATCATAAATAACCTCATTAGCTTTCAAAGTGAACAGGCAGCTAGGGCAGCAATAAATTGAGTCACAGTCAATAGGGTCATTGTCATAGCCCAAAGGAAGGCTCTTAGTTAGGCACCTCAATTAAGCCCAAAAACGCAATTTCCGCTATTTTCATCAATATATTCATTTCCAGCTATTCTACAGCTTTCAAATTCACCTATTTGCAGCTTTATACCTTCAATAATAACTGTGTCGCAAAGTCCAAATTTTCAATACTGCAAAATCGTTGATTTTGCAGCTAAAATCAAGGTCCTTTGGGTGACACACCTTTTCCGGGCTGACACAGGTTTTCCGGGCCTACCTCGGGACGAGGTGTGAAGGCGTGCGTGCCCCACCTTACGCCTACGGGTAGATGATTACTGACCGACCCACAAGCCACTGCGCACTGGAGGAGATTAGAGGTCGACCTTTTCTTTCGCCTGCGTCGGCCGAATGCGCCACGATGTCACCGCTTGGCAGCATGCTTTATGCTTATGCTGTAAGGTAGCGGGTCCCGTGAGCCTGCGCCAAGTCCTCGGGTTTTACTAGACAATGTCAGCTCCGGCCCATGAGAACCAGGGGGTTCAGCACACCACCCAGAGACTATTTCATTGTATAAAAATCGAGAGTATAACATAGCAGCATAAAAAATGAAACAGTTTAAGAAATATCTATTGTTAAATATCATTTCTTACTTAATTCTATGGTGTTATTTTATTTTGGTTTAATTTAATTTAATCATCCATTTCATATTCCAAAACTGAAGCTAGCTTTCGTTGTTGCTCCGCTCTGTTTCCTTACATTTTTCGTACTGGAGGGCAGACTGCAGCGCCTTTCAATACTACCCAAAGCACCGACCCCGGTCTGTGGGACGGACCTAACATTCTGCATGCTGCATACCACAATAAAATACTGATGTGTGTTGCAGTTCAGGCACGCTGTGCCTGAACCGGTCCATGTTTTGGTCTATTGGCCTAGTCGACACGCCACTTACTCACTCGTCTGCCTCGTTGCATGTACTCAGGTCGCATTGCATTTCAGCTAACCATTTTTAGAATGAACCAGGGGATTTGGGCCTTCATTGCCAAGAGTCTGGTGCAGCTCTATACGACATGTTTGCCGTGCTCTGACTGCATATAGGATGGACGTCGTCCGCCTGTCACTGCGCTTCGCATTCATTATCACATCGGTTGGTAAGGGATTTTCCAAGGACAACCATTCTTTCATCTAAAACTCGTCAGATTGAACCCCGAGAACAGAGTCTTGAAACAAAAATGGTGCACTTCAAAGCGCAATGCCTACTGGCAGCGGCATACAGCGCAGTGGCTGCCGCTGCCGCGTGCACTTCCAATCTCCTGGTGGATGACATGTCCAACTCGTTCTCAACAAACGAAAACAACCTTGGATCGTGGACGTCAGGTAGGAAGCCTAATACTTCGTTGTTTTGATGTTATATGAGTACTTTAATTGACCAACCTCAATAGATGATGGCAGCATGGCTAGCATGTCCGCGTCTGGCGGCATCCTCAGCTTCACACCCAAGAGCGGAGCTTACTTCTATGAGACTTTCCCTTGCCAGGCGCTGGATACTGACTCGTACACGCACGTACAGCTTGACATCAAGGCACCTGTGTCGGGCGCGGCCTTTACGGCCCAACTAAACACCGCCTCGAGCTGTTCGGTAACGATCGGGACGAAGACGTCTTTCCGGGTCACCAGCCTTACCGGCGACTGGCAGACACTCCGTATCCCACTGAGTAGCTTTTCAGGGGCCAACATCAACGCGGCTCTCTCCATTGTCCTCGAGTCCTTTTCGTCAACGCAGCAATGGCAGTTGGACAAGATCCTGTTTGTCTGTGCTCAGGGCCCAACAACTAATAGTAAGTGTTACATGATCCTCACTTCTCCCAGTACTGACCAAGCCCCTTAGCCGCTACCGCGACCACACTCACCTCAAGGCCATCCACCACGACTCGGTCTGACTCCCCGTCGTGCTCCGCACTCTTGGTAGATGACTGGGCGTCGCAGTCGCGTCTTAGCTTCCTGGCATACAACTCACTCCTGCTGCCGACCGGTGATGATGGGACAATGCAATCCATGGTCGTCAGTGACCACCACGTCACATTCACGCCAAAGTCCACTTCGTCGTACTTCTTCTCACAGGTTGGATGTATAGATGCCACAAAATATGGTGGCATTTCGGTCCGGATCAAGGCCCCGGCCGGGACCACGTTCAGGATCCAGCTGTCTTCCAAGACGACATGTGACGGCGACGCGACGGCGACGTCGACCCAGACGACAGCCCAACTTGGCTGGACATTCGATGGGACCGAGAAGCTGTACAGCTTCCCCTGGTCAAAGTTCAGTGGTCTCGAACTGACCAAGCTGAGGTCAATCGTGCTCTCATCGCCCAACAATCCCCTCACCTTGGGCCCAGTGGCACTCTACTGCGGGAGCACCCCAAGCGGCTGGGTAGTACCCTCAGCTACCAGCCCAGCGGGACCAACAGAAACAGTCGAGGCCCCGCAAGCCACCGTCTCGGGCTTTGTAATCGACACCTTTAGCAACTCAAACACGAACTCGCTCGGATTCTGGCACGGTGGCGATGAGTTGAGCCTCACCTGGGGCTCCAGCGGCCTCTCCATCGTCGCCTCTGGTCCCGACTACGCCTTCACCACACTAGTCAGCAGGGGCTGCCGAGACTTCCGCAACTACCGCGGCGCGTACTTGCACATCGCCTACTCGGGCCACACTAAATTCTCCGTCTCTTTGCAACAGCACAATTCGCAGTGCGACGATAGTGTGGCACCATATCCCGAGACGAGGGACAGCCTCGAGGCCGGACGGTACGCGAAGGGGAACGATATCTACATACCCATTTCGCACTTCAACATCAACCTGCAGCGTGTCAGTAGCGTCGCCATCAGGGGCATATACACCACCGAGGCCGTGGTACTGACCAAAGTTGAGATCGTCCCCTCCATTCCCTCGGGCGTTACCATACCTCAAAAGCTGCCTTCCGGCACTCTCGTCTTTGCCTGCAAGCGGCCCAACTCGTTTGCGTTCGGCATCGACGATGGCAATCCAGCGTACGCTGCTAGGCTGGCGCAGATTATCCGCGATGAGGACATCAAGGTGACCTTTTTCGCCGTCGGTGCCGTGCTCGAGAACAATTCCACGGGCATGGCTAGCCTCTACCGGGAGTTGGAGGCCGAGGGACACCAGATTGCGCTCCATTCATACACTCACCCCAGGATGGAGGGCCTCCAAAGCACAGACAGCATTGACTGGGAGTACAATGAGAACTACAGAGTCATGACCGGCATCTTCGGCGAGAAGTCACAGTATTTCCGCCCACCTTACGGGGTCGAAGGCGCGCGAATGCGTCAGCGCTGGGCAGTTGCCTCGGGGTCGGACGATGCTTATATCATCAACTGGAGTGTCGATGTTCAGGATTGGCTGTGGGCTGAGACGAGCACGCCGGAGAAGCAAGTTGAATCCTTCGAATCTGACGTTGCAAAGGGGGGCAACCTGGTCGTTATGCACTTTTCGTACAACTCGACCGTCAATTACTTTCCCGAGTTTATCAAGCGGGCCAAGGCTACTGGCAAGCAGATCATGCGAATCGACCAGTGCATGGAGGATCCCAACGCTCCGCCGCTGTGATTTCTGAAATCAAGATTCAACCTTTGGACAGATACGCTGTGAAACGCGTGTGAAAAGTAAACCAGCCCTAAAACATGCCCCAAAAAAATAAGGAGTAACAAATGGTTATACGGGAATCTGATCATAGTAATACAAAGAGAACATATATAACTATGAAGCCGAATTTAGCATTCTAGCTGGTGAATAATATTTAAATAAACCTCAAAATATAGAATTTTGTATTTATGTATTTTTGATGCTTTAGGTTAACATAATTGCCGATAACTAAAAGATGGTAATTTACAGAGAGCGCTTGTTCATTATTAAGGCATAAAAGTGATTTTGTGTCCCTGAGGGACGGCTCAAGGTAGCAACATCAAGGAGCGGCATAGACAGACTGCGACAAGGTGGAGATCTGCGCTGACGTTTCATCATCAACATCAAATGTTTGCGCAATCTTATTGAGAATGGGTTGGTTGTAATATAGGTTTGTGACTGTAAAGGCAGCAGAATAGAGCCAATGCGATCTAATTAGCAGCGTACACGGTCGTTATGACAGGCACATACCGCCGCGTACAGCGCACAAAGGCCATTTGTGAATGCGGGGGGTGACTCGGGGTTCCATCGGCACCTCTCGGGAGTCAGAACTCGACAAATCCAGTATTTCTCATACGGGGAGCGCTCCAGGACGGTATGGCCTTCGGGTATCTTGTATTCAGTTGGCGAAACTTGGTTATCCATGGCTACCTTGAACGGTGTCAGCGTGCTCCCCGGCATAATTCTACATCTTTTCCGCCTCGAATTGCGTAAATGATTAGTGGGTAGGTGGGGATAAATGTGCCAATAATACTAGCCGAAGCTACCTTGAAATGGTTAGTGTTTCTTAAAACGAACCAACATCATCATATTGACAATCGACTCCGGCCGCTTGGCTCCTTTCGGGTAGGCTCTCCCTTATTTCCGAACTGCTGAGTCTTATCTCCGTTCCCCCGTCTATGAATATTGGCACCTTGATCTTCTCTTTTCACCACTTGAAGCAATAACTGGGTGAGCATAGAGAGTTTATTTTCGGGCATAAATGTAAGTCATATCCATGAAGATCGTTGCTTAATTAACGCATGAACGCAGTAACCGTTAGGCCCTCTCGCCTAAGTCTTGAATAGTATTTGCAATTTCTCTAATTTGTATTGCCATCTAACTCGAATCAATTGCCATGAATTGTGAGGGTTGACAATCCAGAAGTAATATTATCCCACTGGATCTTGCTCTTGCTGCTTCGAACGATCCTGCCTGGCTAGGAGCAATCCTTGATTTTAATTATAGAGGTAACCGAGATTTAGTTGGATCGTGTTGCGATGAATAGTTGATCGTTTAATCTTAGATGGGTTAGTTCAAGAAATAGACGTGTAATGTAAAATCTCATCAAATTCAGATACGTTGCGGAAGCCTTTGGCTACATGAATTACCTGAGATGTACGGAGCCAATAGAAAGTATGCTTGTGTAATAAAAAGCAAAACCTGTGTTAGTAAATCGTCCATTGTTTCTGGTACTTGTTCGAATTTAGTTTCAAGAATCAGTATCTCATAAAGCTTTTTAAATTGTTATAGTGCAAACAAGGCGGCGTAAAAAACTTCTTATTGACGCTGTCGTTGCAGAGATAGAAACATATCTGGGCGTCATTCAGTACCCTCAACTCACCAGACACAACACCAAACAAAAAAGAAAAGTCATGACGTCAAACTACTCCGAAAAACACTGTATGACACAACATGTCACGTGTATCAAAGCGGGGAAGATAATGACGGCCTCACCAGGGGCTACTTTGAGATCATTTACGAACGTCTAAGCGCGATTCCCTGATCCCTTTTGCCTTAGCAGCCCTCGCTACATCATGGCTACACGGTCGGTTAGATTTAAGTTTAACTTCCCAATGAATCCTGCGAGTCAGGAAATCCATTTCGACCACGTTGTTCCTCAAGCTGTCGCCGAAGCACCGCCTTCAGATCCTGCCAAAGCTGTCCAAATCGGCAGAATTTTTGCCTCCACTATCAAATCTGTCGCAGAGAAGCACGAATCAGCCTGCCTGGCGCGTGGTGGCCCTAAATGCATTACATGTGGAAAGACCCGTTGCACTTTTGCTCCAATCCCGGCCGAATTCTGCCACGACCCCGACAACAGCTGGATTCGTATTGACGTGCACCCGCTCTGCGATTCCTGGCAATGCTTATACGAAGCTGAAAAGGGTCTTATCAATGGGCTACCCAAGGGTGATTCTCAGCCAAGTAGCTCTCCTCAGCCCTTGGCGTGCAAGGTGTGTGGTATAACGACGGGCATAAAACGATGTACAAAGTGCAAGGAGGTTGGATATTGTGGGAAGGATCACCAGAGAAAGGACTGGAAATTACATAAGAAGACATGTTTTGAAAAGCATGATTGTGACGACTGTAATGCCGGAACTACGTGCAGTCCGGTCCTGAAAACGCCCGGAGGAAAAACCGCTGAAGAAGAAGAAGAAGAAGAATGGGTGTCTACAGACGAGGATAGTGACAAAGATGATTATGATGATTATAAGGAAAATGATGTTGGAACATCTTTTACGTACAGTGGCGTATTCAATCTTGCAGCGCCGGGACAACCTCCAAAGTACGCGGAACTTACTAAAGACCAAGTGCTGGCGCATCTTATGAGCGGCCGTGATCCAGAGTAGTTATATTTCACACAAGGTAGTTGCTATATTTATGGTTATGATTTGAAACAAAGAATGTTCAGTTTAATCTTGATTAACAAACCTTTCCTGATGTCGCCTTGTCTTTGAAGAAGTAGTTTATTTTGGCCTCCACGGGAGCCAGACCCACCTGTAATTGTTCGCACCAACTTATCCGGCCCTAACAACAAACTTGTACCAAACCAGTATGACGTTTAATTGAGCTTTCCTACTTCAACTGACCCTGCATGATGTTTAGTGCGAAACTAGACACCACTAGACACCACTAGACACCACTAGACACCACTAGACACCACTAGACACCACTAGACACTATACCCCATTGTGCACATAGGGAACCCAGTAAGCAGGTAGAACCTCATCTTCTTCGCACTAGAATACATGTCTCTGAGCACTCGCGCCTTTAAAAAGCGTTCCTCCAACTCATCTATCTGTGTCTCCTGAAAGAGATTCCAGCAACTCCACATAAGTGCGCCCAGCTTCAAAATGAGAATTCTCCTCAACCCTACGATATCTGAGCTCTCGAGTAGCTTGTGCAACCCTCGATATACTGATTTTTCAATTAGTCATCCGTCTCTAATTCCTTCGTATGTCAAATTTGCCATATCCACACAGACTTCGTCATTGACCTCCCTTGTTTCCGGAAAGAATTCGTGCGGGACAAATTTAGATGTTGCCTAAAGCCTTGCCGGAACCAATTTCTTAGCTGCCACTTAACCCACCAATAGTAGAAAGCCATGAGCCTTAACGGGTAGTATGTGACATTTGCCTAGAGACTTGCGCAGAATTGGTGCATACACCAAAATTGCTATGCTTAACATGGGAACTAATCTTCACTGAATAACTGAATACCGGATACGTGAACGATTAATTAGGGTGACAGATATAGTCGAGATTTTATGGTATTGTCTGGGGTGAGTCAAGCAGCCGAATCTGATGAAGGGAAAAAGGCTTGGGCTAACAAAGACAAGAATACCCACCATCTCCACAGCCGAACAGCGCAACAGGGCGAAAATAATGTCGTGACTCAATGAGATAAATTCTACAGTAATAATTTCGATGTAAAAAAAAGAGTTGATTTATTTCTATTACATTGTCACATTTTGGATGGTCGGGGTTGATTAATGATAATCCTACTGCCTCCGAGTGTGTTTAAACAGTTTCCGGGTGCACCCACCGCTTTTAACGCACGAATGTGGCTGATTAGGTCAAAATTGGTTGCATTTCAAACTGATTCGGATCCACAATATGCAATGTGAAATATAATAATGTTCATCAATAATCTGGCTGCAAGCCTTTTTTTCTTCTTCGCCAAACAGACTCATCGATGAGTAGAACACGTATAATTCAAACCGAAAGACATATCCATCTCCATTTCACCTACAAACATACTCTAGCTCCAATTCACGACGCACAAGTTTGAATTAGCGTCACGTGCTACACGTATACTTGCAAACTAGCCTTGTCGATTAGTAGGCAAATATGACACGCGTCGACTGTTTTCTCTTGCTTTCTTTTTATCTTCGCACACCATAACTCTCGGAAATCTACCAACCCAAGCAACTGAAAATGGCACAGAATGCTGATACTGATATGGACTCGGATTCTCGTTATGGCGCAGTTATTTGGGGCATGGGAGGTGGCGACCCGCCCCAGTTTCGCAATTCAAACGGCCAGGCCTTGGTAACCTTGGTGCCAACTCTCCGGCTAACATTACAAAGAAACGATAATGGACCGAATTACCTCAGTCTATACAACCCATCTGGGAGTCTTCAGAACAACATCATGACGTTCATTGGAAGGAAAGGCATCGCAGTCATTACCGACAACGAGGAGGTTTGGCCTTGGGCCCACGAATTTTGCCAGCATCTGACTGGTTGCCTAGAACTAATTGCAGTTCCTTTCCCAATAAAACAAATCTCCCGGGAAAGCACAATACTCGACGTGTCAGTTGTAAACTGTTTCGATATCATTAACAGCATCATCAATGCCAGGATGGACCCTCATCCACAAAACTGCACAATGATGCCAATCCATGGCCACCATGATGAAGACAACAGCGATCATGAGGACGATTCTGATAACTATGGCTATGATGAGGCCGATGTTGAAGGCGACTACGACAACTATGAAGACGACTCTGATGATGGCTATGACGACTATGATGTTCATGATGCTGTTGGAGGATACTACTTTCTTTTTCCCTTCGAGTTTGAAGAAGATTGCGACTATGCCGACTACCATGGTTACGATGCGAGGGGGGAATATTTCTTTCCATTTGCCTTTGATTTTGAAGATGGCACCATCGTTTGAGCACTCGCGTAGCCTAACACTGGCTTTCTGACAAATTGATGACCTGGAAAACATTTCGAAGTAGGTCCTTCATTCCGTGAACACTCGGCTTCTAACCTCATGACAGATTAAGTACAGCCCCCACAGGTTAGATTCTCCTGTGCACACCGATCATTAATGGTACAGAGGAATAATTTTTTCAGTATTATCCGTTATGTAGCAATATTCTCGCGACGCTGGGTGTTGTGGATCATTGAATGTATCTCATAGAAGAAGTCCGGATCCGTGTCTGGATTTGCGCGCGTTAATCTTGCTGTCCCCTTTGTACGCTCCCAGCTTGTTTGGGGCTGTAGATCCGAGCCTGGTGCTTAAGACATTTTCTCCAAGATTTCGGTTGCCGAAAGGTTTACGGTTCATACGGTACTGTCAATTCCTATGTGGCCCCGTTCTAAGAGTATTATAGCTCAGCCTTATCGAATTTGTGTTGAAGGTGCACTAAATGGCGAGGAATACACAAATTGGGACTGGTGTTAGGGCGGGTACAATTATCACGCGGCTTTTGATGAGATTGGGAAAGGAAATTCTTGATAGGGTAGTTCCCGCAACAGGAAACTGAGTTACCCACGCCTCCAGGGTTGCCACTTGCCGGCCCTATTTGAAGAAGTATGAAAGCCAGTCAAAAACAGTGAAAACCAGGAAGGAACAATCCTCGATTGTCTCCTTGTCTATTCAGAAATTCCTTTTTCATGTTAAAATCGTTCTAGGATATCATAACTCTTTAGGTTACGTCTCGGGAGTAAATGAAGAACATTCAAAGTTGAATAGACAATTGCCCTATGCCACACAATACCCTTGTGTGTAGTGCTATCAACCAACTTTCAACACGACAGCATTTGCCTCATCGCATAAACATACTGATAATGCGATAAACGGGGAATAGAGTAGCTTTGAGGCTTATGATTGATCAGAATGCTGCCACAATATATCGCATTTTCCCATGTATCACATTGCACTGCCAACCCTTTATAGGTATCCCTATAATGCGCTTTCCAGTGCCCTACAGATACATACGACCATAGCTCTTAGAAAATACGGGATCCCGTCCGCTCTCCCATAGTCAAGCTAAGAAGCGGCAGATTAGTACTCGGGTCGGTGACG
>PGGA01000015.1:1118626-1155386 GCA_004380915.1 Calonectria pseudonaviculata
AAATAAATATTATCTTAATAAAAAAATCTACCCTTTATAATATTAAAGTATTATATATTCTAAGGATAAAATTAAGCTTATTTTTTAGGAGTATAAGCTACTTAAGAA
This sequence comes from Calonectria pseudonaviculata, assembly GCA_004380915.1. Lineage (NCBI taxonomy): Eukaryota > Fungi > Ascomycota > Sordariomycetes > Hypocreales > Nectriaceae > Calonectria > Calonectria pseudonaviculata. Next base: position 1,118,735 of record PGGA01000015.1, read on the forward strand.
AAAAGGCTTTAATAGTAATAATATTAGATTTATTACTTAATAATAAGATATATTAAAGCTAATATTAAATTATTAATTATTTATAAAAAAAAGATTTAGCTTAAATAATTCTTAAAAGAGATCTATAGAAAATATAAATAATAATAATAAATAGCTTAATAATTTAATATAGATAATTAAATTTAAAATAGAATAAATATAAAAAAAAGGAACTAATAAAGGAAGAAAGGTTTTACTAGAATCTATAAATTACTATAGGATTATAATATAATAAAAATATAATAAGAAATAAATATTTAATATAAAGTTTATTATTAATATATTTTAAGGTAAAAAGGTATAATAGATTATAAAGAATATAATATTTAAAATATAATTTAAATTTAGCTATTTTTAATAATATTAAAAATAAGCTAAAATATATTAATCTTAGTATAATAGGAAAGCTATTTTAAATATTAGATTAGATCTAATAAAGTTTATTATTTCTAATATTAAAAGGGTATTAAGATTATAATATTAAATAAAATTAATTATTCTATTAATTAGGATAAAAAGAGACTAATATTATAATTATTTAAATACTAATTATATCTGCTCCTAGAATTGCCTGGTTAAGCCTCCTGCTTATATGTTAACTAAATATAAATAACCTATATTAAAAACCGCGATAAAAATAGGTCTAAGAGTAAGTATAAAGGTTGCTATTGAAAAGTTATAGAAAATTAGTAGTCTAGGCTAGATTTTAAATATCTAGGAAATTAAAAGCGCGTTTGTTTATAATTAATAAAACTTAACCTATATATATATAAATAGGATGCTTTCTTATTTAGTATTTAGTTAGATTTTATAAGGAGCAGTAGGAGTTTTTTATTATAATTATTCTAGTTATAATTATTTGCCTATAAAAACCCTAGTAGGGAAAAATAACTAGTTATAATAACTCTTTTACCTATTCCCTAGGCCGGGGGCTAGTACAGGGAATCAAACCCTGGTCTCTGTGAAAAACACAGCGCGCTAACCACTGTACTATACCACCTCTAACTTTATATATAATTATATATATTAAAAGATCTAAGCTATTAATATTTAACTTTAAATATTTAATAATAAATTTATTAATAAAATAAAAAATAAACTATATTTAAGTAATAATCTAATTATTAGAATTAAAATTAAGCTTATTTTATAGGAGCTTAAATTATTCTAAAGAAAGAATCTTAATTATAATAATATTAATTTTATTAAATAATAATAAAAACTAATAAAGCTAATATTAAAGTATTTATTTATATTTAGTTAAAATACAAGTAGGAGGCTTAACTAGGCAATTCTAGGAGCGGATATAATTAGTGTTTAAATAACTATAGTATTAGTCTCTTTTCGCTCTAACCAATAGAACAATCAACTTTATTACAATTAATAAATCTAGTTTATAATTGTAAGGAGTCGGGTGGTGTGCCAAGCCTTGCAATAACCCTTCCAGCCGTTAGGCCAAAAAGATCAATCAATTCAGTTAGCTTCGCTACACCAAATCGCACCACACAATAGCTTATAGGGATACAGGGCCCGCCGGGCCCTACGCGCCCGGTCGTCCTCTTACAATAATTAATAAAATTGGTTTATAATTTTGTGGATATTATAATTATTAATGTATATATAAACTCATGTTAGAAATATCAAAAGCTTCCTTTTATCCCTATCTATTTAGCAACTTGTGTCTATTCCCAGAATGACATTTAACTCCCGGTTAATATGCCCGCGACCTTAATATATAGTTAGAAAATTCCTTTCAAAGTGTAATTTTTGTTGTCTTACCTTCAACAGAAGATGAGGCATCATGATCATACACGGCACATTTGTTTATAATCTTCTTTGCCATATCAACGATTTGGGATGTAGTGGGGTAAAGTTTGACTTTAGCATCGCTGCAGACCCAAATCGCTGAATCCCAAGAGCATGACACACGGTTGCATGTTTCTGGGCTTACGGGCCACCCGGCATTGCTCCATTTCGAAGTCAAGTGATTGATGCCTTCTGCGTACTTCTGGCCATCGCCGGCACCATCGCCAACACCACCATTACATTGGATTTCCCCCTAGACGTGATATTTAGTATAATGACGGGGTTGTGTTGAAAGGTGTCTTCGAACCGCTGATGCTCTCTTCTCAAGATCGCTTGAGACGTCAAATTCCGGAACTCCAATCTCTTTCCCGTCTCTGATATGTTTCGAAAGGGAAAACGGTTGCTGTTATCTTGAGAGTCAATTTCTATCATCAAAAAGCTTCAAGTTTATACGCACTGCGGCAGGTCCTTTTATTGTTACCCCCTGAACACTACCAACTGTCCTAGGAACAGCCTAAATAACATTAGAGAAGCGCATTTGACGAAGAGGGAGAATGAATTACAGCGGCAGAAGCCAAGGTGGCACAGAAGAGGACAAAGATACTGCTGAATCTCATTGTGATGATGGTTTTGGACCGTCGTGAGATTAGGCAAATATTAATAGAAGAGGGGAATTGTTGTTGAGAGTAATGATTGGGCAAGAGGTGTAGCTTGTTGGTACAGCAATAAACGAAATCAAGCGACACCACCTTGCTCTTGTATGTTTACGGAAATCCTAAGATAGAATAATGTTGTGGCTCTAATTTCGGTGCCAACAAACAGTTGTGTAAGTTGTTACTTGGCCTTTGGACTCGGCCCGTGCATCCTACATGCCGATACGAGCCAACCGACAGAACTAACTGATAGACCGACAATTGTGATATCATGAAATCTGCACGAAATCCAAGAATAGATCTATGTGTTGGTCGCGTTCACAGCTTCGAGAACATAGCCTCAGGCTAGATCCACATCCGCCTCGCGTGACATGCACGCCCTAGGCAAGTCTGGGGTACGGCTGAAAAGTTTATTGTTGTTCACTATCGCAAGAAAACCCGGATCCCTGTTTTTTTGTCTCCCAATTGACAACACACCGATCCCAATCCACCGCGTCGACATACCAGCCACACCAAAAATTCTCCCAAGCCAGAATTGATTGTAAGAATTTGTTGGTACAGGTCATTTTTAGCTATTTCCCGCCTTGGCCTTTCTGCGTTATCGTCTTCAAGTTAGGCGTAGACCGATTAATCGGGACAAAAGTCCCTGGGCTGAAGGATGTGCTGCAGGGATCTTGTCACTAGAGAATAGGTGCGATAAGACGGGAATACTCGGGTTTTTAATTCTAATTTGGGATAAATTTAGATGATTCCCAAACTGGCATAGTATTTGAAGTATGAGATGATGATTGACAAGTTATGCAATGAGTTGTGAACGAGTTTGTTACCCTCGCAAAATTAGCTTCATTTCATGCCATCTAGTTTTCCATTTAAATTTGACCAACCGTGCTCCCCTCACAGCAAATTTGAAGCGAAAAGACTGCCGATGAAGGGGATACGAGTACTTGCACCCTGGTGAGCCTGTCATTATCATACATCGTTCATACTGGGTTTGCATGACAGCATTGAAGGAGTACCTAATTGCTTTGGTGACGGGTGCTTTTAAGGCTATATGAATAGTCGGATTTTACCACTTAAATCTGGATATTTACATGAAAAACTAGGCTTTCAAAAACGGCAACAGGTTTCGGCCATTCAGTGTCCATTTTGTTGTCGATGAGCTTTATCCATGTAGATGCCGAGAATCATGTTGAATTATCTATGTTTCTCAGAAGTGGAGGCTTAATGGTGTTGCTACAATGGTTTCTAGTTCAAGATTCATGGCATCAAAATGTGCTAGCCAATATACTTCACAGTTTTTCAAAATGTGTATTTCCATGTAGAGAGCCAGTTCGAGCTCAGTCTCCCAACTAAGAAAATTGATGCGTTGTCAACCGTTTTCTTCTTCTTCTTTTCTAAAAAAAAAGGACAAAAAGAGAAAAAGAGAAAAGAAGAAAAGAAAGGAGAAATCAAGAATTTTGGTTAGACTAGTTTCTTTTACAGACCGAGAAGCAAGAGCAAAGAAGGCTTCGTTATTATAGCTAACCAACTGACCTGACGTAGCTGATAAAAACTGCGAAACTTGAATCACATTAGCCTAGTCGAGGCTCCTAAAGATCAAACCCAGAGTTAAGGTGTGAGGATGTCTGCCCAAGGATCTTCACAAACTAATCTCAACATATCGTAGTCACCATGAAATGCACAGATCTACAGAACTGAAACATAGGTGCTCTCTTGTCACAGGGATTCTTGTATCCTTTGCCATCCAACACAACAGGTCTTAAAATATGTGGACTGAGTAAGATCCAGTAGTCTAATCTCTGCATCAAAAGCAGGATATGGGAACAGGGCAAAAATGTATCGAGGTTTCATCTTGCATTCATATTGAACATAACAGTGCCCTGCCTGACTCTCCTACCCTATCGTGTTTGCCGCTCCTGTCACGGAATCCATCGCCTTGATACATACGCCGATGCATACATCTGTGGGTACTCTAAATGGTGCATTGGACCTGGGGGCTGCTATAGACTGTGCTCTACAAGAATCTTCAATGAATTCCGAATACCGACAGAAGTCATCCAAGGGCCCCCAAACCCTCTACAAGATGATGATTTACCAGATCTAAACCAAAGCTGTCAAATGAGGCTGAAAGAACCGGTCTTCCCATGGAGGTAACTGGCTACACATTATCTTCAGGCACCTATGTTAGTTATTGAGCAATAGTACAGTGCAGAAAACCCCAAAGATTTTTACGGAGATGGTATAAAAAGATGCCGTGGAAGTCATAAATAGCAACGACTCATAATTTTGTAAATTCACGCTAAGACATTTACTTATCGCCATAGAAGATTTCTGATAAAAGTCTTGTATATGATTGTTTGCTTACCTGTACCTCTATCGAATATCATACAGAATCAATAACTTCGGGACCTTGCACTTACGCAGTATTATTAATTTCCTAATTGTAATAAATCCTACCTTCGGTATAACTAGCTAGCAGAGGAATGTGAAGCTGCTGTGAGGGCTTGTGCAGATGGCAACGAGTCAGGGATTATGATAAAAGCTCTGGTCCAGTTGAACCAAATAGTGGATAATGTCGGACTTGGTCATCTTCAGCTTGATTAAGCTTTGGTGATTCAAACTTGGCTTAAGGAGAGAGAGTGCTTACGATAAGGATGGCTGATATCAAAAGTAGAGACTATGAATGTAAGGTGCTAGGGATGCAGAGAGTAGATAAGAATTCCCGCACAACCCCATCAGAATTGCATTTTCGATCCAACTAGACATTGGGCTTTTTGCCCCAGATGAAGTATACAGGGAGATAGAGATGGATAGATTTATCCCTAAGCTCCTTCTTAGCCTGAGCCATGACCACCTGGATTTCTTCCATGCTCCAACCAAGCACCTTTTCAAAAAGCATAGGTGTATATGATTCAATGGCTTGAATCGACTGCACAACCTGGCATTTTCCAATCTCCTTGAGCTTTGGATCTTTAGGCCATGGCCCGATCGGAATCTGAGTCCGGTATTAGCGATGCTATTTTGAATGACTGGCCCGGATGCTTAGAACATGTGATACATACCTTGAGGACTTCTTCTTGGACATCCACAAATCCGGCCTTGACCAATTTGTCCTTCCAATCAACCACGACATCTAACGGCTTTCCAAACATTTTACTGCTTTCACGCATTGCCACTGCCCAACGCTCGGCATGTGTGGCCTTCTCGTTCGAGCCATCATCAGACCTGAACTGTCCGAGAGAGGCTTGTAGTTCAATGTACCCCCCGGGAACTAAATTTTGAAATGCTTGCTGAAATAGCTTGTCACCGTTGCCAATACACCCTTCTAGCTCGCGTGCATGGATGAAGTCAAAAGGCTTCTTGTACACCCAATCATCCTCAAAGTCATCAACCTCAAAGACGCAGTTGATTGGAGTCCTACACTTCAATTATCAGCTAAATTCAACTTCAGGAAAAGCATTTTCATTACCAGTCGGGTTGTATGGGGCTCAAGTCTGTGCCAATTACTTCTGCTGATGGGTGAACACTAATATCGAGTCAATTCATTGTGTTTCAGAATCATAAAAGCCATGAAAGCGGGAACATGAAATTACTCTGCAAAATCAATAGCCCAGATACCAGTTCCTGTGCCTAGATCGAGCACGCGCTGAGGACTTTCACCAATTGGGGCGCGGCAAAGCTTCCCTTCAAGAAGCAGGCTGTATATGTGGTGAAGAAGATCCATTCGGCTTTGCTCTTCGTCATCGTTTGGCTACCGAGAGCATTATTAGAGTGCAAGTCAACATCATCATGGGTGGGGTGCTTACCACCATGTATGTGCCTTCACGAAACGAATGATAGCGGCGTCCATTCTGAAATATCGTCAGCATATATAAAAACGACGGTTCTGTTCATTGTCACTCACTTCATATCTGCGCCAAATTATTGCACACTGGGTCAGAAAAAGGCGCACAGTTTAATTGTCATTCAGCTCAATGTCTACTCACCTATAGCTAAATATGCTTGACTTTAGAGATGTTAGGTAACTCGACGATCCTTCCCTTTGAGAGATTTTCAGTAAAGAAACGAGTTAGGGAGTCGTTATAGAACTAACGTGATGTCGACTGAAGAGTCGGCCTCATCCGGATTGTCCTTTGAGAGGCTTTAGTACAATTCGTTACCTCTATGGAAAGAGGTGACTCACATCGGCCTGCAGCCTATCATCAGGCTGTGGGTCCTCTCTGGCAGGCTGAACCGTCTCTTGAACTGTTTCGCTGGCCATAGTTTGAGAGATTTTACCAAAAGTGATGAGTAGACATGAAAATTGGAAATCTCCACGTTTGGGTTGTTGCAGTCTTTATGGTCCCTTCTGCGCCCCGCTCTAATTAGGTGACATCAGACCAGGTTGCGGCTCCCTCGGCTAACAAGATCAAGGGTAAGGCCAATTGGAGGAGGAACCGCTTCACCGCCAGCCATTTTCGGTTTACGGATACTACCTGTTGGTTCTGTTTCATGTGGGGCGGTCCTAAGTGGGAAACGGAACTAATTACGCGTGTTGACGGCAATATCGTTGTGAGAGCCAACCAACATAAACGAGGAATAGGTAAGAGATCGGTAAGGAGGGGAACTTAGTCACTATTTGGCTGGCAATATGATTGCTGAATCCTGGCTATAAATATTTGGTAAGGTTTCATCCATTTATGTAGACGCTCAAAGCGTATTCCATCTTGCTGCAACAATTTTCATCTCTGATGTGCAAAATTTAGATTGCTACTTGATGCTGAACTACAGTAAATACTGAGATGTTAAGGTCGCGTCTCATACGTCACACATCAAACGAAAGATATTACCGTTTAAGAGAGAGGAATTTTAAGAAAAGAAAGATTCATAAAGTTTAAAAGATTAGACTTATGAATGATTTACAATCCCGCTTCGGAGGGTTTAGTTGAGAGGCCCTGATTAGTTCCTGCCCCTGCAAACCTCTTTCGGTGAAAGGCTCCTCAGTTTGTGTAAGGATCCGCACTTCCCATTACGTCGATTAGCCGGTTAGGCCAAAAGATAAGTCAATAACCACAATGCTCGTGGTTACCGGTACGGAACAGCTGCTAAGAGGCCTGTGGTGTTCCCGGCTGGACCCAGGTCGTAACAGTTTGACAGCCATTTCTCCCGCAATACCACTACTGCTTAAATTTTGACCAACAACTAAGAGCTGCGCTAGAAGGCGTTGTTGATATGTATCCAAAATTTATGCTCCAGCACCCGGATACAGGTAGTCAACCGAGATGTTTGAAGCCTCTGACCGATGTTCGGTCGAATGCAAATCAGCACTGCTCTATTCACAAATAACCCCAAGATAACGGCCAATTACTGAGAACAGATGCTAAGAACCGTTTCTCGTTGCTTTCCAACCCCGCACAACGCTGATACTAGTGAGCTGCCTCATCACGATGTCTAAAAGCGATTAGTTTTTGCTCTCCAAAACGCCGCCATCCTAGTGGCAAAATTTTAAGGAAGCACTGAGATTAAGCATGACGTGGGCCCCTAGCCGACTCGGACATTGGTTCACGAGTTTTCTGGCTCTTGTGAATGATGACGAGTTAGCTAACGGTTGGCTGCGGGAGTGTACGACTGAAGCGTTTTAGCGCGTAGCGCCACATTCAATAGTCTCCAGTACTAGACGCAACCGAATGGTATTCTTAGCAATTTTAGCCACTCTGATGTACCTGTTGATGCTAATTGACTTTGAGAATCGGCAAAGAACATTTCAACCGAACCATATATGTTAAGCTGGCGCTGCAATCAAAATCATACAGCAGCGAGCGAATTTTAATCTTGTCATTTTTTTTGGCAGCAGCTCATCACATCCGTTAAAACCTTGAAGTCGTGATTGCTTCTTAATTTTTGGCCTTGTCAATATGCCTTCTGGCTACCATAGTAGCGGATTGTGGGGACTACACCTGCGGCACCTTGATTTCGTCATATCTGAATGTCGACAGATACAACCAAGGTCTAGACAGCACTTGCATTTTTGACCCTAGCGGATCAAACCTTTTGGAAGTCAAGTTTCTTGTTTGATAAGGTCCTCCAATATTGCTGTCGTTGTCAGGATTCGAGAAGACTAACAGAACTTGCGCAGTCCATGTGTCATTGGGACTCAAAAGGCAACGGTATCTGTTACTACACTCAATGGCCAAATCTCGTCTACCCCTGCACTGCAGACAGCTACTCTGAAGCTTGATGGAATTCAAACCGTCACTCTTTCATATTTGATCTACACCTCGCTTTTCAAACCCGGCGGCGTAGCCACTGTAGTTCATAGCAGGACTTGGCCTGTTATGGCATCAGGGACGATGGAAACATCTACCTTCTCTGTAACTACACAAAGCACAGTTTATACCGACACTACTGTGACCCCAACTGTGACCGAAATAGAAAACACCTCGTTCGACATCCCCAGCACGGTGACCACAGCCACAACTCTGGATCAGGTGACGACAAGCAGGTGATGCGTTCAAGGGACACTCTTAACAACCATCACAAATACCGTTACTTCAACCATAACCTCATCTCCTGATGCTGTTTTTCTATGGCAACAGAGATAGTAACTCAGACTGCTACAGAAACCACAACAACTACGGATAATGTTACCTAGGAACCGTTAACAAGCCGATGTACCGCCGGCACACTGACCGAGACCGTCAAACCTCGCACCATATCCATTACTACTACGGCCACGCCTCGCACATCCACGTATATTAAGACTATCAATAAGAGCGTTGCCACAACCTAATACCTGACGCACACCACCCGAGGCAAGCAAAAGACGGTTACTGTGACTGATAAAAAGTCAACCAGCACCAAGCACGCGCCAGCCAAGACTATTATCAACCCTTATACAGTCACCGAGGCGCCACGTGTGCTCACTAAGACGATCGCCTCTACCTCAAACATCGCTCGGACATGTATTGCGCGGAATTAGCAATCTAGGCGTATTTATAAGCGAGCCTGGGCAGAGCTTGACTGCACTGCATCGCCAGTGACGGCAATGATAAGCGCAACCGTTAATGAGGTTTCCACAACCACAACTACCATCAATCACGGAACCTCGTATCCCACTTGGAACACGGTGACGGAAACACCTACTCTAGCCACAACCACGACTTGCAGTTGGACATTCGACTACATGACGCGATCCGCAACAAACGCGGTGACAGAGGTTGCCACCGCGAATACTCCCACAGGCACCGTTACAGCAACCTCTACCGATTATGAAACCATCAAGGAGACTGAAACTGTGACTTCCACTCCTCAGATTCCCACTACCACTCTCTTTTCCAACGTGGATGCCAGCAGCACCACCACCCCAACACATACTAAGACTGTCACGTCCACTGCCAAGAGAAGCACAGTCACAGTCACAACCACCCACAAATGCGTGCATACGGTTCTCAAATACACTACCGTTAGCATTCCAGCACATCCCGCCACCGTCACAACCACCAAGCCTGGGGCCTGTGAAACAAAGACAGTTCGCCCAATCAAAACGGTTAACATTACGCAGACAAAGGCTGGCAGGATCAGCACAAAGACAAATACTACTGTGGTGAAGAAGACTAAATACCCAAACGCCCACCCCACTGTTTGTGGTGATTATTAGTAGTCTAGAGAAAGGTTCTAGTGCGAGCGAACTAGATAACAAGTCGTGTAGAACTCAGCCAAGCTTCCAGAATATTACGGCTTCGTCGGTTGTTGATATATTTCTATTTTAACTCATAGACTCGAGATTACATCAATGGCAACTACTTTTCACCATCAGAAGAACCAACTGATAGTGGGCCACCCGCCTCGCAACCAATGTGGTTTCCTTTCCACTAATTGGTCGTAAGAGCCCCATAGCTCATACTTATCCCGATTTGTTGATGACCCAAGATCCATGTATTATCTCCCTGTCGTAGGGAAACAGGCTTCTTTCCACTGTTTCTTTCACAGCTAAATGTAACCAAATGGTGCTGCGCAATACTGCTGCCGGTCGAATTGAGTGCGACAGTGAGCCTGTGTCTCAAGGATGACGCACCAGTTCTCGCAATCGTGTCTGTTCTGGTTTAGCGTCGCGCCAACACAGCAAGCCACAAACCTCACCCGTGCAGTCAGGCCGCGTTGACCGCCTGCATCATCAAATTCTTACCAGCCTTCCGTCATCAGCCTCCATCACAGCCTCCATCACAGCCATCTGGCCCGACAAAATTCGAGTCCGGGGATACAATAGACTACGCTCTTGCTTCCTCAGCGACCGAAGATATCGTCACTCCAAATGTTTCGTTCTGTTTCAGCTGGTCACAGCAATCGTGCCTTCTCCCGAGAGCCCAAGGTAACAAAGCAAAGTCCCGCAGCCGTTATTCGAGAGCGCCTGGTTTGTTGACGATGTGGTGTAGCATGAGCGTACGCGACCCTCTATCGCATCTGGTCGCCTTAGTAGTGGCGGTACTTCCCAAATAGGCAGCACCTACGGATACTTGAACCCGGGTCTAGGACAAGAAGAAAGTGAGGATGGTCAATATTCCGACAATCCCTGTGCAAACCGCCCGTTGACACATGCAAAATGCAGATGATAAGAACCACCAGGCTCTGGAATGGCTCTCCACCTGCTCACCGTCCAGTGACTACAACAAGGCGGGCAGTATTTGCCAAGATGGAACCGGTGATTGGTTCTTGAATTCTTCCCAATTTAATTCCTGGCTGCGCAGTGATGGCGCTTTTCTGTGGCTGCACGGAACAGCTGGCTGTGGCAAGACAGTTCTGAGGTACTGTTTACCGAGCCGCAGGTTAGATGTGCCAATATGACTGACTAATGCTATTAGCTCAACCATTATCAACGCCGCCAAGGCACATTGCAGGCTTTCACAGCGTGGAGCGTTGTTTAGCTTCTTCTTCTTCAACTTCAACGACACAAGTAGGCAACAAATTGGAAATCTTTTGAGAACCCTCATCAAGGACCTTTGTCCTTCCAATGGCGTCTTTCCAGCGCCAGTACTCGCATTGTGCGACAAGTACAAAACTATTCCTCCTCCTACAACTGTGTTGCTAAATACCTTTCTCACTGCCTGTGACCATTCGGCAGACAAGTATATTGTTATTGATGCGCTTGACGAATGCGGCGTTAGGCTTAATAAGACAGGTTTGTTCAAGATTAGAGAAGAATTGATGGACATCATTCGTCAGATTAGCAGTGCAGGGAGTAACTTGCGAGTTTTGGTTACCAGTCGCGACTGTGATTCAACAGACCAAATTAACGCTTGTCTCCAAAAAGTTGTCAAAGACCCTAATTTGCAGTCGTTCGAGGTGGTTCTTGATGGCTCAAAAATCGACAAGGATATTGAGAAACTTATTGATGCGAGATTTTGTGTTGGGTCCAGCATTTGGCAAGGCCTAGAGGCCTCATTTATCAGAGAAGTCAAAAGTTCCCTCTTATCAAAAGGGAAAGGAATGTATTTGCTGAGCCTTATCCTTCTTTCCTGACAAACACTAAAAAATACTTAGGTTCCGACTAGTAGCGTGCCAGCTAGACTACTTAGAGTCATGTATCTCGCAGGACTTGACAGTTTCAGACTTGCGACTACTCTTGAACAGCCTATCTTCGAACCTGGACGATATGTACAGCAGGATACTTGAGCGAATGCCCCGAAAAGATAGAGACCTTGTCATTTTGAAATACATGGCCTGTTCCTTGAGACCTCTTAGCCTCAGAGAGCTTGGGGAGCTTACGCTTCTTAGCAACGATTGCACAAAATTCAGTTTGGATAACATGCCGGCAATTGGTTCGGCGAGGTACATGGCAAGGATATTTTCAAGCCTCATCACAATAACCGGGGAAATGGGTAGAGAGGATGCCGAGGTACAACTCTCCCACTATACCGTTATGGGTTTTCTATCAAATCCTTCATCCAAGTCCTACATTGAGACAAGTGAGGCAAACCTTTCGCTTGCGACATTGTGCCTATCCTACTTACAGTTCTGTGTCCAATCCGCTCCTGACAATCAAACTTCTGCCAGCGATTACTTTGCACAGCGCCAGCTTTTTGAGTACTCTGCCAATAGCTGGTATACCCACGCTTCAAAAGCATATCGGGAAATCAGACCAGTTCAAAGAACAGCCAGACGCTCTTCATCCTCTTCAATATGGTCGAAATTGCCCCTTGGTAATCCGACGAAATACCAGGAGGACAAATTACGGAGTCTCCCGCCCAGTCCCACCCGAATCCAGAAACCTGATGCTCCACAGAGTTTTAGTGATGCTCTCTTGGTTTGGATTCAATCAGCAAGGGCCGCTCTACAGCTCAGGAGCACTGCAGTCTCCATTGACCTGCACCAGAAAGAGTTGGCCAAACTTGCTTGCAGTGGCTATGAACACATTATAACTTGGATCCTGAAGAGCCACCCCTTGTCAGATTTGAACTTTTCTCATTACCATGTCCTGAAAGCCGCATTATCTGGACGAGTTGATAATGTGCTTCAAATAATATTAGGCACATCGCGTACCTCTAGTCAAGCAAGCAGCTGGTTTGGGGGGATTGCTGCACAGGCAAGCGCCCAATCTATCGTGACATCTTTGGTGAATAATAACATCGACCTCAACGCGCGAAACAGAGATGGGGAAACGCCACTGCACTGGGCAGCTAAAGGTGGACGGAAGACGGCCGTTAAAACAATCCTGAATCACACGCAAGTGGATATTGCTGCAAGAAACAACTCGGATGTAACACCACTGGTCTTGGCGGCCAAGCATGGCCATGATAAGATTGTGTGGTTGTTGCTTGCGGCCGATGCAGATCATTCAAGATCATCTCAGAGTTCGGCTTTGGAGGAGGCTTCACGGCATGGCCACTACGCTTGTGCTAAGCTTTTGCTTGGGTTGGGTATTGGGATTGACCATCCTGGAAACTACGGCAACACCCCGCTACAAAGCGCCTGTCTAAATGGACACGAGCGTCTAGCCGCCCTGTTGATTGAGCAAGGCGCCGACGTCAATGCACCGGCGGGGTCGGACGGCACCGCTCTACAAGCGGCCGGTCGCGCGGCTCACAGAGACATCATCCGGCTTTTAATCAAAAGCAATGCTCGCATAAATGCGCAACAAGGACATTCTAGCAGTCCATTGGCGGAAGCAGCGAAGTCGGGCGATTTGTACCTGGCTGAGATTCTACTGGATAATGGCGCAGACGTCAATTATCAAGGTGGGGAGTATCATACTCCCCTGCAGGCCGCCGGCTATAAAGGGAATAGAGAAATGGTCACGCTGCTCCTGAAACGCGGTGCTGAAATCGATATTCAGGGTGGCTATTATGGCACAGCCTTGCAAGCTGCCTGCTATAATGGAAATGGGGAAGTGATTGGGCTATTGATTGATCGTGGTGCCAAAGTCAATGCTCAGTGTGGGAAGTACGATACTGCATTGCAAGCTGCATGCTATCGTGGGCACAAAGGAGTAGTACAACTACTTCTTGATTGTGGTGCCAAAGTCAATGCTCAAGGCGGGATATATGGTACTCCCTTGCAAGCCGCCTGCTATTCCGGAAATCAAGACATCGTCGAGATCCTCCTCAAGAGTGGTGCCATGGTTAATGTCCAGAGGGGCCAATTCAACACCGCTCTCCAGGCCGCTCGCATGTCTGATAATCAGGGCATAGTGAATTTGCTTCTAGACAGCGGAGCAATGACGAATCGAGTCGACAAGAGTCCCTCAGACAGCGGGAAACAGCACCGCTTGATAGCTAGGTCCAGTTTGCCTAGGTTGGCAGCCAAGGGGGCTACAAGAGAACGGAAAGGGAGCTTGGTTTTTAACCGCTAGTTTTTCGTTGGTTTAGTGTCTACACAAGCGAAACGGCTTATACACGACATGGGGCTATACGTCCAGTTGGTGAGCAAATAGGAGCCAAGTCCCTCTATATCTTTATAAGAATGTATTTTTATGGTTATATCGATGAAATGGAAAGAGAATATGCAACTGTGTGTATATTTAGGAAATGGGGATTTTAAAGAAGTGTTACATTTTAGCTAGCTATTAGTAGCTAGTATTGTATGATTCAATTGTGCAAACAAAAAGCCTGCGATTTTTGATAACCTTGGCGCATAAATACAAAGATTACATTTATGGAATGTATTTTATACCTATAACTATGATACTGTCATTTATAATCGTAGTGTAGATTACTTAAAAGTCTCGATTACGAGCCGTGTCTCTGCGATCGAGACGGTTCCGCTTGCAATGTTTGACTTATTGGAAGGTTATGCAATCCAGGATGCCGTGGCTCCGTACAGTAACGTATCAGACCAAGTGTTGAGCTGGATTGTAAACACCTTAGCATCAATTTCTGCTGCCTGGACACTGACTCGGTAGTTCTTATCCTTGACCCTATCAAATCCACCCAGCTAAACGACAACATTTGTTGGCTTGGAATAGAGGTTTGAGAAATCGATCCTTTGAGAGGTTTCCAATCGAGGTTGGTACCATGGGTTATCGTCAGTAGTGCTAAACTCGCCCATTTGAAACTCTGGGGCATTGGCAGCTGCTCGAAGCCAAGTGCATCGTGCTCCGTAAAATGACGTGTCACTCCAGGTATTGATGTGAATGTCGGCAGAGGGTTTGGCCAGATTATCAGCCCGGGTCTTGACGCGCAAATTATTATCGTTTCCGATGTCTAGCCAATCCAAACCGGTGTCCATTTTAGGGCGGTCCAGAGAATATAAGAAAGTCTTTGTAACCCTGTTATTATGCCATTTCTGCTCCCAAGTTCGGATGTGGTTGGTGTCGAAAGTAGTCGGATCGTTACGGCCCGGATATATCTTTGCAATGTACGCCTTGTCATTTGCTGAGAGTTATGTGTTCCATGGGACCAAGTAGCTATTCAGTGTAATCTTAGCTAGGATCGGATATATCATGACGGAACTGAAACCATCTCAATCGTGAGATTTTGGGGTGCATTGCCCTGGTTACCTAGGTTAATAAGGGGGAGTTGGGGGGGGGTGGGGGGGGGTTGATTACCTTGACTTCGGTCCACAGCCCAACTGAAGAGGGAATTATTGCGGGCTAATAATATGTATACCAGTCTGTCGATCTGTCTATTAGTACTCCATATCCCGCCCATGAAGAGAAATTGGCCCTGGGCAATTACAATGTACGTGGACAAATAGCCTTTGTAAAATGACTAGGAGGCATCTGGACCCAATCACCTGAACAGACTATTCCCGACTCTTTCAGTTGCTGAGATGTACGAAGAACTAGTCGTTTAGCTTTTAGCTAATTTTCTGTGACTGCCGGCCGAGGGCACTGGACTGTCCGGAGAATTGGCCATCCAGAATGACAGATCATTCGACGGTGCACGTCAACCAAGCCAGGTTAGGAGACTGGCCTGGGTCTCACTCTCTCCGACTATGCACAAGAGGAACCCAGCGTCAGTCTGCGCTACAGTTCTCCTTACCACACGCAATAGCCTTGAGAAACACCCTAGGAAATAGATAGTGAAATAACAGCTACTACAAGCGCTTCTGGAATTTGAACCAAATGGAAGAAAGGTAACTCGCACCTCTCTGCAGTAGTTCCGCGCACGACACTTTCGAAATATATGCTCAGCACGATTATATAGAGCACTACAACCTCATTACATTCACGTGGAAGATTTGAGTTATTCGGGATCGTGACTGAGGAAGCCAGCATTAAAACACAGAATAGAAGGGTGATCAAAAAAAGAGACCTTGAGATTATCCAGACACAGAGGTAGATTAATTGCTCAAAACGATATTTTAGTTGTCTACTATTGTGCCTATTGTTTCTAGTTAACTCTGATGGCTTTTTTAGGTGGTGGATATCTCTCTTTATTCACGTTCCTGGGTGATTTTGCGACTAGTAGGAACTTTCTGTACATGTAAACTGTGAACAGGCATGAATTAATCTCCAAGCCTAAAATTATATCCTTGATTGAGTCGCACTGTGATGCTTATGGATAAGATTCTAACTCTAGTACAAGTCATGTTTTATGTTTTCAACATACCCAAACGCTGATGTTTGGCTTCTTATCCCGAGGTGGTGATGCGCGACAAAGCAATCCTTCAGTGGCAGAGATGCTTCTAGCATTCTCCTGGTGGCTTACGTTGGCGCCGTATAGCGCCGTATAGGCGTCGTCGCTGTGGGCACTGGGACGTTGGGGTCGCAAAGATTAGCGCGCCAGCACCATCAAGGAAAAGCAAGGAAAGACGACCTGTAACTGTACATAAAGTCACATGGATTATAAATATTAAGTGAGGTCTTTATACATCCCATTTGGTGCCACACTCTCGGGGCTAATCTTTGGGAAGCTTGTGTGTCATGATTGGGGTTATTATTGAGATCAAAATCCTTGGGTCTGCACAAGCAGTTGATGATATTCGTATTAAGCCGGGATGGATAAAGACAAAAGAAGGAATGAGATGCAATACCTAGGCTATTTTGACTACTTTCTTGGATGTTGGGTTAGCCATCTTCGTCCCCGACAGCCATTCGCTCAACTTGGAGCGGTAGCGGGCCGTGGCGTTGATTTCATTTCCCGAAGCCGAAGCCATTGTCTTGGCACTTGGTATTTAGGACGGAAGGGTTACATTTTTTCCCACGCTTTTAGTATTCTGTTTGATCATCATTTTTCACGTAACTTCCAGCGGTTAAGTGGCTCGTTTTGTGTTTATTTTCGGGTCCTGACGATGCACTCTTGTATGTTACTTTTGCTGGCCATCGGTCTCATTGGCATCGACACCGTTGCTGGGCGACGTCTTTGTCGGCCCTATTCTTCAGGTGCGTCGGACTCGCGAACGCACTTGAGCATATATATTGACTAGGATCCTAGGCACTTCTCTGTCACTACCCATTACTACTTCGAAGACCCTGGTCGAGATTCCAAATCAGTCATCTATCACCGAATCATCAACCGTCGAAACATCAACCACCGCGGGGTCAGCAACTACTAAGACGCTGACCCAGACCGAGTCGTCGACCACATTTTCCGAAGACATCATTTCCTCTACCACCACCGAGATTGTTATCACCACGACTTCATTTGTCGAACCTGCCACAACTTCCGTGACAGCTGCCTCTACCACTGAAACTTCATCATCAGCCTTCGGTCCCCTCCCAACCTTTGCCATTTCAGGCAACGACGGGACGTTCGTCACAGCACAGACTCAGGCATCAACAGCGCTGCAGCTTCAGGTTGCCTCTGGCACTACTTTTACGATTGAAGAGAGTACAAACCGTCTCCTCGTAGTTGGTGGCAGATATGTATGTGTCCAGCATGGGTCCAGCCTCCCATCCCGCGTCATCCTTTGTCCCAACGTAGTGTCCAACCCCGGGCAGACGACCACAGTTGCCTACCTCAGATGTGCGCAAAGTCTAGATCGCAAGATATCATGTACCGCGAGAGCCGCCGTTTGTACTATGGGTGGTTGCTTCTCAACCGGCGACGACTTGAACCAATTTTACAGTCGAGGTAGCTCACTGGAAATGATGAGGAGCAGTCCAGGTTCATCCGGACGTGAACTTGTAGTAGTGCCGCCGACGTCGTCAGATTGAGAATAATGTCAATATTGAAGGATAAATGCGCACTGTACGTCATATAATTACTGATTCAGCTCTTCCTTGCGGGCCCTCAAATATGTGTTGTTGATATTTTTAGACGAGAAGGTCAGGCGAATGACTGTCGACATCAACTGTTGGGGTGATGAGTGAAAACATTACTTGTTTGCTACTTAGTTTAATTTAGGTAGTTTGAAATATCAAAAGAATAACTCTTGTAATCAGGCCTAGCCCCTGCTATTTGAATTTGGGAGGCCGGCAATCAGAAGGGTCATATAAACCACTTGGATACTGTCAGTATGATACTTGCACCGTTATGGTTGATTGTTGAGAATTGCATTTTTAATATTTGATTAGTTAGAGCCCTAGGGCTTGCACATGGATTGGGAAACCGTCAAGGCCGGGCATGTTGACGTCGCTGCAAGCCACACGAGCAACCATGTCGGGCTTGTTGGGGGGTTTGAGTTTAAGTGGTTAGCAAAATTTGCTGACATGAGAGAAGAAGGCTCACATAGGTGCTGGATCCCTTTGTAACCGTGAGAATGTCCCTCGCCTCCCAGTTCGTCCTCGATTTCGCGTATCAGCAGGCCAACGTCCCAGACATCCTCAAAGGGGCTTCTTCCAGTGCGAAGAAGATGGAGCAGACCCTTGCCATCATAAGGTTGACCACCAAGCGCTGAACACCAATCGTCTCGCCCGTGCACTTTCATGCCTCTCTCATTCACTCATCAACATCGTGGAGTTGGTGGATGTAGGGCTGAAGGACAGAATATATATGGAGGCCCTAACCGGGAAACGGCCTCGCTCAAGTTTATTTTGCTTATCTAACGCCTAGTTCATGGCACTGATTGGACGCCGACACGATGCTAGCTAGGATAGACAGGGGTCAAGGGTGAGTTGCACATAGTTCAAGGTAAGCTGATCAGTATCATGAGGTGCAAGCATAAATAGCATATTTAATCGTTTATATTATCTACTAGCCCATGCTAATTGAAACCCACAATCTAGAGTGAGATTAAAGCTCTAGAGAATTTATGAGTAAATATATACTTTTTGTCATTATCATAATACCTCTATTTCCGTTTATATGCGGTGAATTTTGCTTTGCCTTCGTAACTCATCGTCCATTGCCCCGCCTATATCTTAGTCCTTATATGAACGGCCAGTTCTAAAGGTATGTCACTATTATCGCTCCTTGATGGAGAAGGCGGCCTATTTGACTGGAGATATTCTGCCGTGTTCGCGCTTTCTACGCGATATCCGGTGTTCATGTACGCAGGATTGGATCCAGATACAACGTAAGATGAGTCAATGTTTGACTCGCCACCTCGGAAGAAGTATACAAATATGGATCGACCCAAAGCAAGATTGGCTGCAACGATACCAAGATACAATTCGAGGTTGGACCATATGGCAGTAATAGCATAAACCCCTGTCGGTTGATGGTTAGTTATTTTATGTGGTCACACAGGAACATGCATTTCACTCACAGCTCAAATCTGACGTGACGATACCCAGTGATGCTGCACGTGCGATGCCAAAACCCGTGGCTCTAGTTACAATATTAGTAAAAGCAGATCAAGCAAGCAGATGAACCTACATCAACCCCAGGCTCATCAAGGCCCATATAGATAACTTGGTTTTGAAGGGAAGGTTTAGTTTCCAAACAACAAGAAGAGGGAGTAACGAGCATAGTATATCTGTAAGAATAGAGTATGCTGACGATTCCAGTTTTAGGTTAGGATGGGCTGATCTCCATATATCCACAATAGCCGACAACGACAACTTACCAATTGTAAGATAAATCCAGTAGATTCGGATTCGTGCGTCCCAGCACTTTCCAACACCAGTCCAGTATGCCTCGACGGGGTCGCATTCAGCAAGGAGAATAATAATGGCACCAAAATTTGTGACGACCAACCCTGCTATAATGGCCCACGAGGCCTGTCTAGATCTTTGCGAGTCTTTGATCCGTAGCAGCAGGAGCAAAATGGATACTTTGAGAAGGCATATGCTTGCAAAAAGAAGGATCTGTGCAACCCAGCCAAGCATGTTGTTGTTGATATAGTCATCCTCTGGAATGTACCACCTATGCCTCCCGTTGCCGATCTTCACCTGGGCAATCTGTGTCCCAAATCTGACGATGCCGAGGCCAGTGACGCCAACGATGGAATAGTCATCCCAGCCAAGTCTATGCGTTGAGAATCGTACCCAAATGCGCAGACTGGTTGTGATGATGACCAGAGTAATCAGCGCGGCCGAAATTCCTATCAGGGTGGGTCCAACATTTCTGTCCGCGGGTAGAGTATCCGGCCGAGTTACACTAGCCATGGTGGGCTGTGTGGTTGTCGAGAGAGCCAGTCGAAATATTGGCAAAGATGCTGACTCTGTTGGTAGTGCGGCGGAGGTGAATTAATAGTACCACCAAGGAGTACTAATGAAATCTAAGATTCATCGACATGCTACACCCTTAGCCCATGGACCGGAGCGACCGACTATGAATGAGATGGTAAAGATAGTTGGAAGACCAGGGCCTTTTAACGCAACCCGGCCGATTGCGGTGAGGTCAGGAATCTGATAGGTTCGCTTGCGGGGGCTGCAATTGGTGTCCAACATCCCATGGTAGATGAGACTCGCTTGCAAAATTAGGCCAACTGTTACAAATTGAGCTGCTGTATTTAGGGGCCTTTTTCCAATGCATTCGGGCGCAGCAGTTTGTGCGTAACCAACAGCTTCGGAATTTACACGCGTCAATCGTGACCCTTGACGGGATCAGTGCTAGGGGTTTCTCCATTACGATTGCGACATCAGAATGCCCTGCTGCTGCTAGCCAGCCACATGATGGGTCACAAAAAAAAGGGGAATATCGCGTCCCGCATTTAAAGATACCGCAGATCGGCCTTCTATCAGGGGAAAAGAAGAAAAGGGCTCATCAAGGTGAGGATAATGGGCCACAATCATGACCAGACTGTTACAGTTGCAGTGGTTCATCTCATGCCATGTCATCAGGGTAGGATTTGTCTAGTGGCTCACCCCTGCCAGCCAAGAATCTAGTGGAAGTTTAATCCCAGAAAAGCCCCTGTTTCTCGCATTTCTGCCTGCTGGGATCCTGGATTTGGGGGTTTCTGTGGCTGTTGGTCGTTCTTCTGTCGTATCTAGAACGCTGGTAATAAATTGCGCACGGCTTGGAATACCGACTGGAGTTAGCACATGGATACGCATGGAGAAGACATGGACGATTACTCCGTACTGACATCGATATTCTCGCATGGCCGATGGCCTGCGTGGGGTGTCCCCCGTCAATACGCTGCTACGGCGTGATGAGTACCCAGAGTCTCTGTTGGTTACCAGGGGAATGCTCTCCGGGCCGAGAGTCAATCTGGTGCTAAAATGACAATGTTGCCTTGAAAACCAGCTCCCTGTACCATCTTATTTTGGGTGAACAAGGGCTGGAACTAGCTACATATGAAGCTGCGTTCCCCCACAGTACTGACTACAATGATTGTGAAACTGCTGGAATGAGTGTTTAACTTTTGCACCAAGCCGTGCCATCCTCAGTTACAGACACCAACATGCTTCTGAGGTTGTATACGGGGCTGGCCTGTGCCGCAGCCGTACTGGCGACCCCATCATCCGTCGCCTTGACGTATGATTATGTAAGTTGGCATCTTGTCACGTCACCTATGTGATTTCTGAATCCGGTATCAGAGAGACCATGGCGCGTCCTAGTCAGACATCTAGGCTGACATTTCTGATCCCAAGATTGTTGTCGGAGGCGGCACAGCTGGTGTTGCTGTTGCTGCTCGTCTCAGCGAAGGCCTCCCCTCATCCTCGATTCTTCTCATCGAGGCCGGCCCCGCCGCTTTGGATGAGCCAAAGATCAACATTCCTGGCATGAAGGGGACGACCCTGGGGACCAAGTATGATTGGAACTTTACCACGGTCCCGCAGCCTGCGGCCAACAACCGGTCCTTTGCCGTCAACCGCGCCAAGGTCTTGGGTGGATGCTCCGCCATGAATCTCATGAGCTATGATCGTGCTGCTGTCGCTGAGTATGACAGCTGGGAGGAGCTGGGAAACCCCGGTTGGAACTGGAAGAATATGATCAAGGCCATGATGAAGTCTGAGACTTTTATTGGAAAGAACACTGACACCTATGGCTCTACCGGTGTGGGTGACAGTGGACCTGTACAGGCTGTCATCAACCGGGTCATTCCAGAGCACCAGGATACCTGGATTCCTACCATGAACAAGCTTGGAATCAAGAACAACCTCGAGAGTCTGGGTGGCGACCCTCTCGGTGTCATGTACCAGCCGAGCAGCATTGATCCAGCATCCTACAACCGTTCCTACAGCGCCAACGCCTACTCGGCCATTTCTGGTACAAACTTGGAAATTCTCACCGACGCCACTGTGGCCAACATCACCCTGACCAAGAAGGGCAATCAACAAGTTGGCACTGGCGTTGTCCTCCAGAACGGAACGCACATCAACGCGCGCAATGAGATTATTATTTCAGCTGGCTCAGTCCAGAGCCCTGGCCTGCTGGAGAGATCCGGCATCGGCAAGAAGTCTGTCCTCTCCGCTGTCGGCGTTGAGGAGGCCATTGACCTACCTGGCGTTGGTGAGAACCTCCAGGATCACCTCCGCATCATGAGCTCGTACCAGCTCAAGCCCAAGTATACCTCCTTTGACATCCTCCGCAGTAACGCCGTGGTAGCTGCCGAGCAACTCGCACTCTGGGTGGCCGGGAAGTTGTCCCTGTACGATTACACGGGCAGTGCATACAGCTTTACCACTTGGAAAGAGGCCATTGGCAACGACACAAACATCGTGGCTCTGGCCGAGGAGGCAGTTGCCAAGGACGGCAGCAAGGTTGACAAGAAGAAGCTAGAGTTTATGAGCGACCCTTCTATCCCCCAGCTGGAGATCATCTTTTCAGACGGCTATACTGGAGTCAAGGGATATCCGGCAAGCACCTCATCACTCTATGGCAAGGGTTTCTTCACTCTCATTTCCGTCATCATGCATCCCCTGAGCCGAGGAAGTATCCACATCGACTCTACGGACCCGGTGGCAAACCCAGTCATCGACCCAAACTACTTGAGCAACGACCACGACCTGGAGGCTGCCGTCCAGGCCATCAAGTACGCCCAAAAAATCGCCACCACGGAGCCGATGCGGTCAGTGTGGGATGATGAATACGAGCCTGGCCTGGATGAGGTCCAGACAGATGAGGAACGAAGGGAGTATGCGAAGCAGACCGCTCTCAGCATTTTCCACCCAATGGGAACCTGCTCCATGCTTCCCAAGGCTGATGGAGGTGTTGTCGACCCCGAGCTGCGGGTTTATGGTACCGGTAACATCCGAGTTGTAGATGCCAGCATTATCCCTCTGCTCATTTCCGCGCACATTCAGACGGCAATCTATGGTATTGCCGAGATTGCTGCTGAAATGATCATTAAAGATGCTTGTCAGTAGAAGTAGGTAGACAAAAGAAGCTCAAATGCTTACTTATTCTTGTACTTCTTTTTCTGGTTACTTTTTAATTATTGGCTGGTAGCCTTATATGCATTCGAGTAGAAAGATAAAACTTGGGTTCGATGAGGTGATAAACTCACCAATACATGCACACAACTACTTTGGTACAACAAGTGACATCAATAACGCGGCTTTACATCAGGAGACTAACTTAGTTATACACTGACATACCTTTCATAATTATTAACCACTACATATTCCAGCGAGATTAAGCATGAGTCTAATACCTGCTTAGCACTTCTTCATTACCTTTTTTTTACTTTTTCTATTGATTATTTTTATGATTGGTCGGATGTCATTTATCGAGAGGTTGGCTCTGAAATTTGTCATTGCTTTTTTGCCGTCAAGACGCGTCGCGCGTTCCCTGTTCGCGATACAATTAGCGTGTCTCGGCTAACCAGTCAACCAGTGTAGCGGGATTTGAATTATTTCTCTGCACAGGAAGTGTTAGAAAATTGAGCACTTGCGGGCTCCCTTGTACCCTTCCTCAAAAGTGACCTGCCCAGGTTAATTAATTACCTAATAGTTCCTCAGCCCTCAAAGCGAAATGGTGCAGAGGCTATGTTCGATTGCCTCGCTCCTCCAGTGTCACACTCTCGTTTCGTTAAGAGGGTCTGGAATCATGTGCACCCTGCCAGCTCCGAGTCCGTGCCAGCCAAACCATTTTCTCTTGTCGATTCCTCGCCCCCGAGAAGCTCTAGGAGAGAGCACACAAGGCCAATGGTGCTTCCTGTTCAGGTTCTGTGACAAACCATACACAAACACATTTGTGCGTCCCGACTGAGTTTACCGGTTTTTTTTTTTTTCCTGTTAGAATTGGGAACGGAGTCTCCGGTATTTTAGTGCGTGTTATCCGTTACAAAATGCATTATGCGTTGCGGCGACTAAGCCGACCGGCATTAATGTATTTGAAAGAGCATCCAATACCGGTTCGAGGCTTGGACAATGATTGTTTAAATTAACGTGACTCATATGACTCTCATCTCTCTAGTCCCAGGATCAGAAAATTCATTTTCGGATACATAGAAGCCATGTTGAACACTTGTGATGGCCAGGCGGGGATAAAGCAGTGTGGCCTACATATTACACACTCAGACTTGGAATCAGTAATGAATTAAATATCTTATTTGCTACCCTAGATGGGTCAAGTTATATCGATAGCTTCTCCCAGCCTGCTAAGAGAGATATAATTGTCCATATCCCCCCCCATTGTCTCGCCGAGAACCAACAGTTTCTGCTGCGACGAATTGGAACCCCCCTTCATTGGATTCACCCTTCAGGACTGGATACGATAGATTTTGGTAGATTCCCTGAATTCTTGCCGCACTTTCTAGAAAGCTGGCTCGGGTTTCGCGATAATCAACAGCCACTAGCTTGCCATCTCGCTTAACAAACTCGCCGTTGACCATGACATGCAGGATGTCACCAACGCTTGCATGCAACATTATTGCTGCCACTGGATCGACCCATCCAAGCAGGGCTGGGGATTCTGCTGCATTCCATACAATAAAATCTGCCTTGGCGCCCTCTTGGATGACTCCAAGATCTGGACGCCTCAGTGCAAGACCACCGGCGCGTGTCGCCAGTGTGAAGGCTTGGACGACGCTCATGGGGTTGTTTGAAGGGATCTTCCAATCGGAGAGAACTAATTCCGAAAAATGATATCGTGCTTGTTGTAACCAGATTCGAGCTTGTGTTAAAATGTCTGTTGAAAAGGTAAAATGCGTGTCAACGCCGAGCGAAGCTTGATCTTGGATGATATATGAGTGTGGGTGCGTATGACCATAATGCATCTCGGACTCTGGTGTGATGGACAGATACTGGTTTGTCTCTCGAAGCAAATGAGCACCTTTGGCTGTCATGAAGCTGCCATGTGAGAAAACAACGGGGATTGTAGTATTGAGGAGGCCGAACGAGTCAACGTCCTCGGGTAGATTATCACTCCCCCAGGGACCGGAAAGGCAATGCGATGTGACTACTGAAACATTGACTTCCTGAGCAACGCGTGCTATTTCCTTTGCAATGGGAGGAGGATTGGGTCCCCAGGAGTCGTATGCAACGCCCAGCTCGACATTGGTCTTGTCGAGGATATCGCTGTTTGCCATTTCCAAAAAATTGGGAATCTGCTGGTTCGCCGTGTAGTTGATTGCAGGGACATCGTGAAAGGCATATGCCCAGAAAACACGAGCACCGCTCTTGATAGTGGCATTCAGACCGGCATACGCAGTAGCGTTAGACCAGGTATGATGGGCATGATCAAGCGTTGTCGTGACGCCGGCATTCAAAGCTTCATACAGGCCGGTCAGTTGACCCCAATACACGTCGTTGGAAGTAAAATGGGGAGCAGCTGCAAGCTCCCCGTACCTGTTAAAGTACTCGGCGAGACTTGTGTTGGACCCTATCGTCTTGAAGGCCGTTTGCCAACCATGACGATGAGTGTCAATGAAACCTGGGCTGATGATCTGGCCACTAACGTCGATAACCTCTACATCTTCGGGCAAGTTCGTAGGTTTGGACCTCGTGACACTAGCGATGCGATCTTCTTTGATGAAGAGGTGACCGCTTCGAATGACCTTGGGGAGGTTGGTGTCATCGTCCCAGCTGACGATGGTTGCATTAGAGAAAAGCTTCGACGTGGCTTTTGAAAGTGCTGCTGGAAGCAATGTAGCAACCAGAACAAATGTCGCGGCCAGTACCATGATGATTGCCGAAATGTCTTGCCGTAAACCGATTGAGTGTTGATGTCTGGGCTGGCTGCTACATAATGTCACTGACGGAGATCTATATATGTTTCACTGAAGGAAATATCTCCCAAGACTGACGGTTTGCACCTTCTCTAGCTACGTAAAGTCATTACACGCTTACAAACCATTCGCAGATTTTTCACCGTCTCCTTGTCCATGAAAACAGACCGTCGCATTGGCGGTTTTACGGAAATGCACATCTTCCCCACTCTCTTCGTGATGCTACACAGTATATATGTATTAGATTCCAAGCAGTAGAGCGATCTACACGCATTATTACTATTTGAGCACGCGGCTCAAAAGCAGAGGGGCTAGTAGACGACCCGTGGTGGATTTGATCAGTCTTGTTTAGCTAACGGTTGACACTTTGAGACCCGCTTACTATGGACACCGGAAATGCGGACCATGGGCCGGAATTCAAGACGTAAAAAAATTCTACTTGGTCTAAGCATTAGTCACTACAACCATATTTGGCATAAAGGTTTTGATCACCACCAAAGCGCTACTGTCAACATCAATTGGACACTTAATCTTAGTTGCAGTGGAATAAGGTAAAAGACAGGCACGATGCAAGAAGTGGCCGGAACCGGGGGCTTGGCTTGAGGGCCAACTTGGCCCAGCCACTTGTCCGCAAGCATTATCAATAAGTTGACTTGAACAACATCAGTTAAGCTATCAATGCCCAGGATGGATTATGGTGCTCATGCACCTTTGTCATACGGTAGGCAAGTCTTTTGGCCCGCTATGACGCTTACACGGAATAAAACCTGTTCAGTGGAGAAAAGATTTTGTTCAGATCGCCATTATTTACACGTTAGCGCGACACTAGGTCGAGTCGAATCCACCACAAGCTTGACCCGACCCAGCCGACTGATGGAGCCGGAGTTGCGGAATTACGCGCTGGAGATATTTTCTGTCCTTTGCTATGGAATACCAAAGCCGCGTTTTCACGATATCACACCACGCGCACACGCAAACACACGCCATTGAGTTTTGATCATGACGCGCAGGGGTTTCAACGTGCCAAAGGCATGCGATCCTTGTCGCAAGACTAAAAACAGATGCAGCGGCGACGAACCTTGTCAACGCTGCGCAGATAGAGACATTGCCGCGCAGTGCGTCTACCGGGGCAGACCACGGATCAGGCAGTCTGCCCGGCGCGCTAGGATAACAGCCGATCACGAAGCAGTGCCAAGGGTCACTCCGGGAACACCAGATGAGCTTCATGACCCAGCAAGTGTTGCTGCAGCCGGGGAGAATCATCCGGGTGACAGTCCTCGGAGCTATCTGAACTCGAGCGTGATGGCAGGGCATGGCAATGAATCAGATTTCAAGACAAACCCAAGGCTATTCTACGGCCCGTCGTCTCCCTTTGCCTTCTTGCAACAAATCCACCGCATCCTACTATCAAGAACCGCTCCCCAAGACCAGCAGGCCCGGGGCCATGCGCGCGAATCCATCCAAGAAGGAGGTCCATTGCTTGACCTTTTTAAACAGCGGCCTTTTTTCTTTGGGACACCATCTCGTGTCAGCATTTCCTCATTGGGCAGAGCAGAGCTCGGTCTTGAGCTCTCACAACACCTTCGCCGCGATGAAGCATTCACTTATCTGTCACACTACAAGTTGACCAACTATCATCTGCTTCCTTGCTTCACCTACTCGGAGCTGGATACCCTCATCAACTCCCTCTACCTCCCAGTCGACAACTACTCAAAGCCATCACAGCTCACGGCGCTTGCGCTCGCAATCCTGGCCAATGGCGCGTTGAACACTACTGACACAGACAGAGCAGAACTGCTGTTCACTTTGGCCAAATATGCGGCCATGCCGTTTGACGACATTGTTAGCCTCACCATGATTCAGTTTTCGATTCTCCTTGCCCAATACCAAAACAACATGGGTCGTTCAAACTCGTCATATCTTCACATAGGGGTTTCTTGCAGGAAGACCCGCGCCATGGGATTGAATGCGGATACTGGAGATACGATATGCGTCGAAGGTACGCAGCAGCGTCTAATAACTCTGTGGGTAGTGTACTACCATGAAATGTGAGTCAGCAATGCAAGCCCAATGGAGTTTCTAATCTGATTTGTTGGTCTTGAATAGCATGCAGGCTATTTTTCTGGGCCGAGAAGGTTCGCTGAAGAAGGCGGATATTAAAGCCCCGTTCCCGAACCAACAACCATTTCTTGTTGGGCTCTGTAGATTGGCGCAGATTGCAGAGGATAGTGCTGTCGGCGTCTACGGCTGGAGATATAACTCATTGTGGGAACTGTACACAGTTGCCGACAAGACGCGGCGTCAACTTCGACAGTGCGCTGATGAGCTTGGTTTGGACTCGGCCACTTTAACCAACTCTCCAGCCACTTCGTCCCCATTCCAATCGCTCCATCTCCACCACAGTAAGCAATTGGAAACTATGTGTGTGTGATTTCCTCAGCTAAATTTTTGAAGCCTACTACCATATATCCATCCTCACATTTCGCCCTTTTCTCATTGCCGAATTTGCAGCCCATTCTGGAGACAAAGGCTCCGGGTCCGCCGAACCACTCTGGCTGCGACAGGCATGCAGATGCGCCACGGATGCAGCCCAAGATGCAATCATCTTCACGCGGACCATGTTTGATCAAGATGAAGAATGCAAGGTTTTTGGCAACCTCTCCTATACCCTGTCCGTCTACTTATTTTTTTGCTTGGGTGCACCTAGACCATACGCCTTAGCCCGTTTTTTATCGAAACGAGCTGTCTGGTTCTTCTCTACGACAGTTTACGACATTCCTCTAAACTCCTCTACTACAAGGAATACATCGAGCTGGCTCTCCAGTGCATTGAAAAAATTATCCAAGACGAACCCGTCACCCATTCAAAAATTTCTCTTATCGAAATGTTAAGGATAGTAGATGACGTTCTTGAGCGACAGGCTAACCCGGCCAACCTTGTTGAACCAGGGGTACCAGTTCTTAACAATGTAGGACAAAACCAGGAGACCGCGGACGTTGGGATTTCACGTGAAATGATATACCATAGCGTCGTTCCCCCTGCCGCTGGAGGTCAGCGGCTCGATGGTTCCATGGATTTAGCGTACGATGGCATCCAAAATTTTGACGTTGACATTTTAACAACGGACTTGTTTACACTGTTTACGGCAAACTCGATGATTCCATCTGCACCCATCCCCTAAAAGTCGCGTCGGTGGGGATGTGTGAACTTGTAGGCTGGTAAGTCATCAGATCACGGATTCCCAATCTAATATGTATCTGTACATAGTTTTACGCAACCTGGGTTTCTGATATCTTTTGCGCCATATATCAAAAGATTATACCAACTCATAGTGTGTAATTACGGCCGCATGATCTGATGTCCATTCGTTATGTCGATAGTCTGGGTGCGGTTTGGGCTCCCCCACGACCACACAACGCGACTCGAGAGGCCTCAGCGCTCTCCCCTTGTGATAGATGAAATCAATCCTATCTTGCGGCTCTGGCAATCTGTAGCCCCAGTTCCAAGGTGTGATGGGCGACCAAGTAATGCCTGGGGATTTGACAGGATCCGGGTTTAGCAGTCGAAACGAGTCAACAAGACCGTGCTGCTCCGGTAGCACGGATGTCGGCCACGGCACATTGCAGACACCGCCATTCTTTTCTTTTAGTTCCTCGACCCAATCCAAGTGTGAGGGAGCATTCATGTCGCCTACAAAAATCACCGGGATCTGATCTGCCCGTTCGAGGTGATGCTCCATGGCGGCCATGGCTTGGTGCATCTGTGGTGTGCGGCCAGATTGAGCTTCCCGTTCTAGAACCTTGTGCTTGGACATGTGGTCGTAGCAGAAATCATAGGGGCCATAGGGGCTATACCCCAGGTGTGCGTCGTACAGGTTGACTTGTTGATCCTCGCCGTCAAGAGCAATGCGCACTCCGATTACGCGGTCGGGCGGGCTGACGGCGCCATAGACTTCGGCAATCGGATACTTGCTGATGATGCTCGTGTCGCCGCCGCTGGCCCAGTAATACCACCCAAGCGCCTTTGCCAGACGGGGCACGTGTCGCCCGGACTGGTCTTCCTGGAGCCCCACAATGTCGGCGCCTGATGTAGCGATGAAGCGGACTTGCTTCTCGTGGTAATTATCGACGCCGGTGCCTCCGTTCCACATGTTCCAGCTCAGAACCTGCAGAGT
Organism: Calonectria pseudonaviculata; assembly: GCA_004380915.1. Lineage (NCBI taxonomy): Eukaryota > Fungi > Ascomycota > Sordariomycetes > Hypocreales > Nectriaceae > Calonectria > Calonectria pseudonaviculata. The sequence continues at coordinate 1,149,266 of PGGA01000015.1, forward strand.
CAGTAGTAGCCGAGAGCCTGCAGGGCGCACCCGGATGACGAAATCAGCTGTAGCAGAAATGCCGTGGCTGTCGGTTGCCTTGACCGCGACAACAGCGTCACCAGCGTCACCAGCGTCACCAGCGTCATCAGCATCGCCATCCGGCGTGCCTGAGAGGACGCCATCGGAACCAATTGCCAGCCACCCCGGTCCCGCGCCACTGATGGAGAATGTCAGAGGGTCGCTGCCGCCCCGCACAAAACCGCCGATGCTCTGGGAGTAGTAATCGCCTTGCCGAGCATTTGGCAGCCTGACATGGGTGGCGATGAATGAAGTGCTTCCCTTGATCTCGCGAGGCAAGACCACGCCGAGGGGCTCAGCGAGCCACTTGTACCCGTCAGTGGCCAGAAAGAAGGCGGTATATCGGCCAGGCTCCAGACGGGACGTGTCTATGTGCAGTGTACCCTCGGCATCGGGGGTGTAATTCCAGACGAGGGACGGGGAGTGAGATCGCTGGTCCACGGGGCCGCCCACTCCCTCAAACCAAAGACCGATCCAATTATTCGCGACAGGCCATTTTGTCAGGTAAGAAATGGTGATGAGAGGGTTGCCCTTCACCAACGTGAGCGACCCTTGCTTGTTGGTTGGAAAGTATTGAATGGTCATGATGAGATGGGGGATGAGTGTGAGCGTCAGTGTGAGTGTGAGTGTGAGTGTGAGTGTGCTCGGTCGGCGGAGATGAGGGGTTACATGCATCCCTCTTTGGCCCGTGGCATGTCGCTAAAAATATGCCACACCATCTCAAACTCTATCACGTGTTTGTATGTCTTGGAGTAATCGGATAGTTAGGAACACAGCAGTTTTGGATTGCAGATTCTATTTTATGAGTTACATATACATAAATGTCATCGTGTGCCTTTTCTTGCTCCTTCATACTTGTGAGCGGGTGGGCCGTCAAGTCCGCTATTTCGTTCAGCATGGCGACCAGAGCTGTAAAAAGTTAATTCTAGACTCACAGTGATACGGTTGAGCGGCCACATTTTAGGAAACGGTCGCGCTGAAATGGGGGGCTGTCCACCCATACGAGGCCAATCACCCTGCCATCTTGCGAACTAAGCAAGCCAACGTTTCTGCTTCACAGTAGGACGCAGAGAATAAGTACTACTTCTTCCGCTATCTGCTTCCCGGGACAGCGCATGGCACATGTTCTATTATTACCCTGAAATATACTGCTCAGCGGCGTTGACTGAGCTACCAGTCAGTATTGAGTTTCGGTGGTAGTCTCGATTGGATCTAGACTGCCTCACCCCCAATTTCTCTATAGAGCTGTGGGGGTTGTGGGGGTTATGGGGGTTGTCTTTGTGCCTGCTTAAATGGGCTTCTTTTTAGATATACCAATATCCAACTTAGTTTAGTTCAAGGTCCATTCAACTATTTGGATAATGGTGTTATGTACATGGCTTATTCAAGCAGAAATATGTCCAAGATCAGAATTGAAAGCTGGGAATATTGCCGACTCTTTCTATTAGTACGGCAATCCCAATACCTACCGAATAGCGGTGTTCAATATGAGTTCTAGGGAGACTAGACGGTGGAAGTGCTTCCTATGGCCGGGGTCGCAGTAGGAGAGGAGGAACCGGGAGTCGCCGTGGCTGAGCCTCCGCTCTGCCAGCCTCGGTTTCGGGACAGCTCATACCACCAATTGCGTAGCATCCAACCATCGAAGTCGGTCACGCCACCAACAGAGGCTGCATCCATGACAAACCCAGCCTGGCCAGTGGGCATCCAATCTATAGTTGTGTTAGTTTGAAAACAGAAAGTGTAGAGAGAAGCCTTTTTGAAAAAGAAAATTGAATAAAATATAATAAAAGCCAGACAAAGGGTTATTCAGCTTACCATAGACTATATTGGTCAGCAAATGGTTCATAATCTCCTTAAACATTTACGATGGTACTTACAATCATCCAGACCAAAGGTGTGGCCCTGCGTGAAGAAATGAGAATTAATAACGGGACCACATTCTTGTCTCGTCCTGATACGTGCCTGTTCATGGAGAAGAATATTGTTATCAGCGGCGTCCATGACGCTGAAGTAATATTCGGGGCTCATCCTTTGGCCCCAATCACCACCGGTACCGCCCTGAAACCCATCAGTCAACCAGAGTGATTGATCATAGTGGTTCTCAGCACCGTTGGTGCAGGAACTGTAATCCCCATCCTGATTGAAAAAGCGCCCGCAGGTTTCGGCGCACTGGGGAAGTCCCTCGGCATCAACATCTGTGTACACATTGATGTTATTCGTATCACCCTCCAGTAGGCTCTTATCCTTGACGGCCCAACCAACAACATTCACTTCAATGTTGGAGTATGGGAAGTTGTCGTAGCCATATAGCCACCTGAACCATTGTTCATACTGAGTTTGCAAAGAAGTGGCGATCTTGACACGCTGCTCTGCGGTAACAGTATTGGTCGACTCCCACCTAACGCAATAGTTGATTTTTCTAAACACGGTAAGTCAGCTCCTCTACAATAGAGGCGCAGGAAAAGTGTTCACCCGTCGTTGGCCTTGAGCTGGTCCCACCCATAATTTTCGAAAGAGTAGAGGTCTCCGTTGTTGTAGGTTTTCAAACAGTGATCCCAAACTTCCTTTAACGCACCGGAAATGTCAGACGGGGGATTCCACCCTGACTGGCGTCTGAATGCCCTGCTTTGGACCACATCTATTACCGATCGCTTGACTGTCGGTTCCCTTGCCTTCCAGGTGGATGGGTCGACGTGCGCCACGGTCAACGCGGCGAGACTCAGGAGCCCAGCGGTAGAAGAATAATGCATTTTGAAAAGAAACCAAAAAAAAAAGAGTTGGAGACTAGACCAGAGATGAATGAAAGGGACGTCAAGTTCAGATTGAAAGCGATCGAAAGAAGAAGAAAAAGAAGGGCAGAAAAAAGTGATGGATGTTTCTGTAACTAGTAATTTAGGGAAATCTTCTGCAAACTACACAATATATATCAGCCAAAAGCCTTGCAAACATTGACCTTATTTTCTGAGTTGTCCGATATTTCGGTTTGTTCATTGGCGGGAAAATGATAAGCTGTCCTAGCTTGGCGTTTCCACAAAATGGTTTTTTTGGCGGCGGCGGCGGCGGCGGCACAGACGTACCATTTCGGATGTGGAGGGTTTCTGCAAGGGGACGCATACAAGGAGCAGCTTTAAAAATCAGATGAAACATGGTCACTGTCAATCAGGTGCAAGCTCCTGATGCGGGAGCTTGGCGTCAACTCTTGAGCTTCTCAAATTTGGATTGAAGGCGGATAGGAGTGGAGCTGGCGAGCCGAAAGTATTGAACCTTGGTTTTAGATGCGGAAAATGCATGCTTTATGGCACCACGGAGCTACAGTTACGACAAGACCCCTGGCTTTTTTGAAACTCGATCTTCAGCACCACTCCAAGTCTGTGACAGCTTGGCAGTAATTGTTACTCCACTGTGGTGCCAGTTCCTGTACTGGGGACTGACAGCACATCCTGGTGGCGCCATTGAACAAAGTTGCAACATGTTTTTACTTGAAACAAACAAATGGTTCTTTGGCCGGTTGGCCGTAAAAACAAGAATGACGGGGTTTGGTCAAACTGGGCTGTATCAAATATGTCAGTTTGCGGCGGGGAGGCAAATGTTTCAGTTAAAGCGCAATCGAGCGTGGGTTGTAGAAGAAGTTGTCGTTCCTGAACGAAATTACAGTTGTTGCTCTTGTGCTATTGGGGTGGCAGTGGAGAAGTACCGAATCCCGATATGAAGATATGCTCAGATCACGCAACTGAAAAGTAGGCAAACATGAGGGGTGGATAGTTAAAAAAGCGAGGATAAATATTGACATTCCAATCCTAGTTTCTAGCAACCTAAATTCTCGCCGAGGTTGCGTAAAGTAAAGCAGGCGGAGGTAGGTACTTATTCAACAGTCCTCCTTTTTGTCTAAACCCTCCACGTGCTAAAAGTCAAGCTACGACTGACTCTGGGGCATCTCCAAGCGGGCTTGATCCGTAACACTCTTTAACCACTTGCTTCAAATTTTGGGGCAACCTCGTTGTCAATAACTCTAGTGCCAGTTTCGGCCGAGTCAACGGAGTTTTTACTATGCTCAATAGTTTCCCTGAGACTTGTTCCGATTTAACCAAATAATCCTTTTTCGTGTGTAAAAACTTGAAAAAGTCAGATTTATCTGAAATAAGAAATCTAACTAAACATGTCCACACTGGACAAATGTAATTATGGCTATCTTTAATAATATAAGAATATCAGAATCCAGCAATGGCCAAGCCACATCCACCAATTACTCATGGTAAACCTGGAACTTCTAGACTCATCTTCGTCGCTGCTAGTGTTGTTGACGTTTCCACCTAGGTCATCTTCGGTACCCGGATCCACGGAACAATTACCAACAGGGAGGGAGAGGTTCTTGGATCTTTCGTCAACATACTCTCCAGGAGTAGGAAACTCGAGATCATATCCTTCCTTTGTTGAACAACCATTGTCAACATTGGCAACAAACATGCCCGGATATTGCCTGAGGCCCCCGTCACGATTGCTCGATGACCCGCCAGTAATATTGACAACGGCGCAGTTCATGTACATCTCGCGATTTCCCACGTGATTAAACCAAGTCCAAGCAAAAACGGCCTCCGCTGAAGGGGCGTTGCTCGGGATGGTAAAATTGTGAGACGACACGTTGGCGGAGGGGCAGTTTCCGATATATGAGTGAATCACCTTCCAGGTGTTTCCCTGATCAAAAGAGAGGGATGCTTGACAGCTGCCTCCCCCGTGAACACTTCCCCCAATTATTGTCATATTATATTCCCTTTCTACTTCAAAGCTGACCGTGGGGTTGCCCCTAGTTGTGTTCAGAACATTCAGGTAGCCCTTGCATGGGAAGTCGGAGCCGTCGGCATTCAGAGGAGACGACATGAAACTCCAGTCGATATCCTGGGCTTGTAAGGCATGTGGATTGTATTGGGACCTTAGCGGAGGTGGATATTGCATCTCCATATGTGCTTGGGAGTGGCCAAGAAGCACGCAAGCAACGGCAAATGGGAATATTTTCATGGTGTCGGTTGCAGGTCGGCGTGGGAGAGTTGCAATGTTGAAAAACAAGGAAATGAATTATTTTGCTGATCGCAATAGAAACCAACTAGTCCAAGTACAGAAACAATATAGGAGTGAGTATGCATCAAAGTGTACAATTATACGGCCAGCAAGATTGTAATGGCAATATTTTGACAGTCGAACAGCGCAGTAGAGGCCATTTGACTCACTCGTCAGCCCAGCTCGGCTGAAGGAAACAGCGCTGCACACGGCGCTTTAAAGAGTAAAGACGGGTACAGCAAGGTTCTTCCTTGTCATCCCCAGAAGGATAAGCAAGCAGCTTCACATACTTCATGCAATCATCTCAGCTAATGGTTTGTCATCCTTGATACATTGGTGGTTAATCCCAGTCGATACTCCAAGCCCCGCCTCGGTCAGATGCTTTCGCTTTGCATGCATCGCTTGCTGTCTCAATTGTCAGACAAAAGTAAAGTTGTCGGGTTGAGAGTTGGGTTGAGAGTTGGGTTGAGAGTTGAGCCTGGCAGCCAACAGCTAGTTCCAAATAAAGTCATACCGTTTCATGCGATGAGAATATCAAAAGCTGCCTCTTGATTCATCATGAATCGTTCAGTTCCGTAACATGCATCGAGGTCCCAGTCGAGGCGGAAGTGGACCAGGGCAGATATAGGACGCCGAAACGATATTCAAGACACCTGCGGGGATGCCAACCGCAATTTCGCTCACCGACAACTTTTTGGCCAATGAGTTGGCCGCAGGATGCTGACAAGTGATACATGCATCGATGCAAACCGCTCGTGTCCAGCCTCGGCGCTGATGGTGGCTGACTGAAAGTGCCACGTGTTGTGAATAACACGGCCAAGTTGGTCGAGCCACTGATACTTGTTGGCTGGCCTCTTTTTACAATGCCATAAAGCAATAGAAAGAAAAGACGGCTGACAATCAACAGACGCCAATACACACCAAGATCGATACATTGTTAAACATATCCATACTGCTATCCTCCACTAGCAATGGTGTAAAGTACCTTACATCAGGCACCGGCGGGGGG
>PGGA01000015.1:1155396-1169908 GCA_004380915.1 Calonectria pseudonaviculata
TTTTTTGTTTTTTTTGAATAGATATGCTGCGGCACATACATGATTATGATGATTGGGTTATCAATGACTGCCCCGCCTCCGCCTGCCTTGGCAAACGTCCACGTCGCCGAATATCTATAACCTATTGGCCATTCTAGCATCGGCCGCTTACGCCAAGATTCGCCATGTCTATAATTCTAATGGCGCATTTTAATTCTGCCTACAGACTACCCAACGGGTTAACTAAACTGGCTCCACTATTGCCGCCTTCAAAGGAAAGGCAGGGGCTCGAGTAGCCAAGCAAAGAAAGCATGAGTGAATCCCTGCTGCTGTACGTGTCATTTTGTTGTTGTTGTTGTTGTTCTGCCTTCCTTTGCCCCCAATTTTTTTTTGTTGGAAAATCCGATTCCATCTACCTGCGAGCTGCTAACCTTTTGGCCTAGGCGCGCGCTCACTGATGTTGAAAATCACGTGGCACAGGGCAGGTGTCTGCGATTCAATTTTCAAGAGTTTAGACAGCGCCTACCTCTGAAAACTGCCTGGGAAACTCGAGGATTTTCTCTAGGTGATGTATATCGCTGTGGTATCGTTCGAGGTAGATACAGACGGCCTGGCACTCCAGAATGCACCGTCGCCAGATGTGCCACGCACGAAATCGACTGAAACTGGCATACCAATAGGCCATCAATATCAGTGCATATGGGTCCTTGTTTTGTACCAAGTAGATAAAGTCGTGTGGCATCAAACTGATAAAAGACAGGAATCTCATAACGGTGGATTGATTGCTCTGTATGCCCAATATGTAGTCGAGATTGTGCGCAACGACACGATAGGGGTTGGCCGAGTCGGCGCCGTCGTCATCCAGGCAAAGGAGCTGAATCACCTCTTGGGGCAGCTCTTTCAGGGCCGGTTCGGGAGTGATTTTGTCATGGAGTGTGGACCATGATTCCCCGGACAAGAGGCGGTGGCAGCTGTTAGGTCTGGTCGGGTCTGCGATGCGCCAGATTTCTTTCTTGGCGTTGTACACCATGATCCAGGTGAGATCGTCTTCGGCGGGTTTACCGAGCGGCCAGGCTTGCTCTGGTGTTTTTGCCTCGATCTGGGCAAGAGCAGATGCGGCCAGGAGACTCCCCGCGGCCCAGATTCCATCCTGCTCTGTGGGTGCTAAGGGGCCCTGCAGTGTCCTGTTGAATATGGACGTTCCTGTGCACAAATGGGACAGCTCCGTTGTAGATGGCGGCGGGGGAGGGGAAGACTCTAGGTGGCGGTCATGTGTCAAAGTTATGCTCAGCGCCAGGTGCATAAAGTATGGATGCTGATGTTCCGACGGTGTTAGAAAAGTAGTTGATGTCGACTCATGGGGGGAGGGGGAAGGATGGCATACCAAGCAAGCGAAACGGATTGACTCTTTCTGGTACAGATCCCGAGTACTAGTGGTTGCTAGGGTTAAAACAGTCCTGAATTGGAAGCGAGTGAGAGTATCAAGATCTCGGCTTGTCAATTGAAAGACAGGATGTTGGCCATCAAGAACGGACCCCTGTCTGAGAGTTCTGATAGTTGCATTTAGAGTGCCCAGTACCGCCGTTTTAGCAGAGGGTGAGGGAAGAATGCCCATTTGACATGGCCCGCTCATGGAGACTTGTAGGGTACCCTCGCCGGGAAAGGATTGCTGCCCGTAGTTGCACAAAACACCAAAGCTACGGCAATTCTTACAGGTTGGCTTCTGCTCGTCACACTACCGGTAGAGGGCTGTGGTTAGTACAATGGATGGATCTTCAGTCATGAAAGCACGACTCCCGCCGCAATGGATAGAGGTGAGTCAATCACCACGAGATACGCACCTTAATCTGGCGAAGCTTGCAGTTGCCGCACCCCTTCCGGGACTTTGTGTGTGCCCTTCGTTTCCGAACGGGCTGGCCTGTGGTGGTTCGACGAGGCATGCCGGCTGCGTAACTATCTAGACTACTGACTAAGCTCCCGGAGAACGGACCTGATGTGATTAATATGCTCCAGTGGGCAACAAGCCGGTCATTTGGAGCGAGAGATTTTGATTGCTTTGTTTGATTGTATTACTTGTCGTGCTCTCTGTGGGCAGCTTGGAAGACGAGAAGTTGATGGCCTTGTCGCTGCTTACGAGGTGACGGGATCTGTCCCACCTTTGTGCCCCTTGCGCTAGCCCAAAATCGTATTCCACCAACTTGGTGTATCACGTGATGTAGATGCTAACCCAAATTCGTATTTGAATGTGGCACTATTTTGTTGGGTGCATCTTGTGCGGATACCATCTTTGTTGCATGCTAACCCAAGTTCGTGTTCCAAAATTGCCGCTTTTTAACTATCAATTTGATGTGAATACCATCTTGTGGTACATGCTAACCCAAATTCGTATTCCAACTTGTGACTTTTTTGTGGAACTGACGTGAATAACATCATTCGTGCATCCTAACCCAAATTCGTGTTCCAACTTCGCCATCCAACTCGAGTCGAGCGCCATGACCATTAAATAGAGACCCTTTGCCCTCTCGGGATTGTTCTGTAGAACTCGACATCACAGCATCAAATTGGCCCATAGACCCTGAGATCCCGCTATACTTTGCAATCCATCTTCATCAAGATTCATCTTTTTCAACCAGTCTTCCCCAAATCATGGCTCAAGTCCTGCCAGAGAAGATGCGCGCTCTTGTCTGTGAGCATGTAGGGCAGCCCCTGCAGCTCAAGACGGTCCCAACTCCACAGCCTACAACAGGAAGTGTCGTTGTCAAGGTGCTGTGCGTCCAGTCTCAGCGAAGTCTGCCCGCAATCGTAAGCGGCAAGATACCGTTCTTTACCTCCCCCAAGCCGATGACGCCTGGCAATACTGCCATTGGCCGCGTAGCTGCAATTGGCCAGGACACTACCAGCCTGGCCGTTGGGCAGCTCGTCATGCTTGAAACCTTCATTCGAGCGCGCGACAACTCGGACGTTCAAATACTGTGGGGCTTCTATGACGGCGCCACGCCGCAGTCCAAGAAGTTCATGGCCGACAATTGGGCCATGGGATCCTACGCCGAGTACGTCCGCGCCCCTCTCGAGAACACCTGGGCCCTGAACGAAAACCGCCTGTGTGGAAATCCTTCTGATGGCGGTCTCGGATACACCGTCGAGGATCTCGCCGCTTTGCCCGAGCTTCTGATCCCCTACGGCGGCTTGCGTGGCATCGGCCTCCAGCCCGGCCAGACTGTGATCATCGCCCCGGCCACGGGCGGTTTCAGCGGCGCGGCAGTCTTTACTGCCTTGGCCATGGGCGCCACCGTCATTGCCATGGGCCGCAATGTAAAGGTGCTCGAGAAGCTGAAGGAACGGTTTCCCCGAGTCCACGCCGTGCCTAACACGGGTGATGTGCAGGCCGACACTGCGGCGCTGCGGGCTCTGGGGCCCATCGACGCATATTTGGATCTGTCTCCTCCCCAAGCGGGTGCCTCGACCCATAGTCGCAGCTGCTTCCTTGCCTTGAGGCAGTATGGTCGAGCCTCGCTCATGGGATTCATCCACTCGGATCTTAGCTTGCCGTATGCACATGCTATGTCGAATAACCTCACCATCCGGGGCCAATTCATGTACGAGCGGGAGGACCCAAAGGCCCTGGTCCAGTTGGCCGAGTCTGGGTTGCTCAAGCTTGGAAGGGCTGGTGGCTATGACATATGTGGAAGATATGGGCTGGAAGAGATGGAAGAATGCTTTCGTATGACAGCAGCGAGTGGGGAAGCTGGTCAGATCGTGTTGGTCAAGCCGTGAACATAATGAGCTGATTTAACCCTCCTCTCAAGCACATAGGTCTTTCATATTAATATTTCATAAGCAACTGGTCTGGACAAGCCACCTTTGCGAATCCCTGGAGTTACCCTTTCTTAATTTGATTGATTAATATCTAATGACCAAAAATGACTTGATTCAATGTGGAGGCTATATTTTTTCTTACTCTTCCAGTACTTTCAACCCCCTCCCCATGACTAACCGTGTGACCAATCATTCACGAGATAATAGCATTCGATTTCCAAATATGTTGTCTATGATAGGGTTGTAGGGTAGACTGTGTGGCTAACTCGGATGAGCGGCACCCATGTTGCGCGGCTTGGCCTGTGCACGATTTCCTGTGATTCCAAAACAAGATGCCCAATTGGAACAGTATTTCTGTCCTCGCTGGCTTTCTCGGCCACGGTCTACTCGTGAGACGGCACACTCGCCCAGATTCAATTGGATGGATCAATGGAGTTTTAATTTTCATACTACGCTTTTCCATAGTCATATTAATGTGGAATCAACATGGTGGAATCATTGTGAGTGTGGCTTCGGCCGAGGCGATGACGGCAGGTCACAGCCATTTGCCTGATTGGGGAGCAAGGCGCGAGTTGCTTACATCCAACTCTGGTTTAGCGGCGCATCCTGTATCCAATAGATGCTCGTACTCACCCAAACCACTTGTATCATCTGTTACATAGGTAGTCGAGATGATTCCTTCTATCGGGCGGGCATGATTTGGAAACTTTTCAGCTTTCATTCCATGCTGACGCTGTCAGTCGTCATCATCAACTTGACGGCTCAGCCCTATCTGACCATTGCATTGTGCTCATGAAACTATAAGAAGCCATGCAACGGCTGTCATTTCCCACAAGAAAAGAATAGCAACAAAACAGACAAGAAAGCCCTCTTACATAACAACTTGTGACCTTTTTATTATTGGGGCTTTTATTAAAAATAAATAAGAAAACATTCATCATCATCCGATCATGGCCTCTATCCTTCGCAAGCTCTTCCGCCGCAAGAAGAAGGCCCCTCTGGTTTGCGAAATCTCCCTCGACAACGACGGCCATCCCATCGGCGACGACCCAGACCACAAGCATACCTCGGCTTGCTTCATCGACTTTGAGCCACTCGCCCTCGTCGAGCTCTTTCAATCCCAAGGCTGCAAGTCCTGCCCTCCTGCCATTCCAGGAATCCAGGACGCCACGAGCCACCCGAACCTACTCCTCCTGACCTTTGACGTGACCCTTTTCGACCACACAGGCTGGAAAGATACGTTTGCTAGTCCTGCATGGGACCAACGCCAGCGAGTCTATGCCAAAACCTGGGGCCGCAATAGCCTCTTCACCCCTCAACTTGTCGTCAACGGCGTCGCCGACGGCTCGGGAGCTGGAGGCAAGGATGAGGTCCAGGGCATCATCACCAAGGCCAGGGCTATGCAGAAAGCCATGGACTGGCACATATATCTCGACGCCAACGATACCGACATCAAGATCGACTCTGATAATTTTGAAGCCGAAGCCCATGACATTGTTCTCATCCTCTACAAGGGCAGTGACGAAGTGATCAAGGTTGGAAAAGGTCCCAACAAAGGCAAAAAGATTAACCACCGCAACGTTGTTACAAACGTCACGAAGATTGGAGAGTGGGCTGGCGGAAATGTGAATGTGCCACTTCCCGTACCTCGGTCAGCTATGGACCCAAAGCAGGATGCTGTGGTTATCGTCCAGCAGGGTGGTGCAGGCGGTTCCATCGTCGCCGTTGCTAAGCTGTGAGTGATGTACTCGTGCGAAGAGGATATTCATTAGACATCGTTGGCTCTTTTTTTGGGTGTGCTATTGCTTTCTGCGTCACAACATTGCATTATGGACTCGCAGGCCCACAGCTAGGTATGGCTGTTTAGGCAGCGCTGTAGACATATTGTCTTTGGGCTGGGAATCCGGAGGCAGCTAGCTAGTCATATTTAAATAGCACCCTTATCGCTTGAAGTTGATGGATCATATATCATTTTTTATTGTACAGCTCATTCCAAGTCCCAAACCACCAGGTAAAAGTTTGCAATTGCCGTGATAAATACTTCCAAGAAATAAAAGACTCCACTGCAATGAAGGTGGTTACATTCCTCCGCTCTGACCTCTCCTTCGGGGATGCACCGAGACAAAAGTGTGCGGTGGTTGGGAGAGTGGGTAATAAAATGAGTGTCAAAATTCATACCGAAAATCCATCGGTTTCAACTCATCACTCAATATAATAGGGGTTTGCATTAGTGCCCATCTCTTTTTCCATAATAGTAATATTTTGAGATCCAATGCGTGTTAGATGAGCAGACTCCAAAGGGCCATCAGAGCGAGAAACGTTTAGATGAGAGGAGCTTTGAGTAGCAGAAGTAGGTCGGTGGAGAGTTGTCAAGACCCTTTCATCAGTTGATGGAAGTCAAGGGGTGGCATTAATGCCACTTAAAGGTCGAAACATGTTCGATGTGGATGAGTTGGAGCTCGACGGATCACTGTTGGTGTTTCGGGGCCGCGAGCCGACTGCTAGGCTCACCATAGAATGAGAATTCAACTTGGGCTTGTGCAAGTCTGCGGGCGTAAGAAGATTGGACTCAAGTCCGCTTTGTGCCGCAATCTGTTGGAGCATCCCTTTTCGAGACACAAATCCGTCGATGTTGTTATTGCTAATGCAAACAAGGAGGACATCGCAGCCATAGATGCGAGACATGTCATACGCTTTCTTAGTCAACCCTCTGCGGCGATTCCTGAGACCCGCCTTGCTGTCCTTGTTCTTCTCGGAGCGATGGCGTGGAGACATGATGTATTCTTGTTGATGAATATATTTGCATTCCAGGTGGTCGAGGATGTAGCATGTGGCTGAGAATTAACTATACGGAACACGGAGTGTATCTGCTCTTTTATAATAGGAAAGTGTGGATCAAGCCAACTCTGCTCAAGCGCTTTCGGTGTTGGTTGTAGAGAAAGAGAAAGAGGGTGTCGTGATCCACTTGGAGCCCACTTAGTACGGAGTGAGACCGGGGTGAGCGCTTGAACGGCCCCACTTCCCAGCCGGCCTTACCGGAGATGGATGCGGAGGAGTGGGGAAGGATTGTTGTTGGGCGGTTAACGAACCTGCTAGTGAGTATCCTTGTCACTGGATGTTGGTTGTTGTGTTGGTGGTGGCTGTGTTTGTTGCAAACAACTGCAATGCCCACACATGACTCGTAAAAAAATCTCTCATCTTGTATTTCCTTTTTTTCCCTCCTTCAAAAGAACGAAAACATTTTCAGTGTTTGCTCTGAAGTCCTCATGCTCCGCGGTCCTGCAAACCAGCTACGGACACTGGTAGAAGATGATTAAGCTCCAATCCATTGTGTACCAAAACCAGGCTGATTGTATGCCATTAGATAGGGAGCAGGAGGCTACGATAGTTTGAACCGAAGGTGGATGAGCGGCAGATCCTGACGTGATTCGTATTATTTGGCCCCTCGACTGTTTATTGTCACCAACAAAACCAATCATTTCAGAAATAATGGTCATCCACACTCATGTCATCAAAGATGAACTTTTTCTAGACTATTCTTGCTTTCAAGTACCAAGTGTTATTTTTTCTTTTTTCAAATTTAAATTCTTATAATTGTTTTGTTAGCGAGGAGAGACATACATGCAAGCAAGTTAGAGACCTCAGCGGGTCAGCATAAACTTAGGCCAATGCCAACCCAGGCTTAAAGGCGTAATTTTAAAATTCAAAATAAATCACATATCAGTTAGCGGTATATCTTCTAGCCAATTCCAATTGGTCACTTCTAAATCTCAAATAGGTCAATGGCCAAGGAATTGGACATCTTACGAGGCTGGTCAAGCACACAAGGTGTTTAAGTCAAATGTAAAGAGCAAAGGTATAATTTAGTTATGGAGTGTTAGAATCAATGTCTATTCTAGATTGTAGCTATGCCTCTTTTATCTTCAATGAATTCAACCAACTGTAGACTAGGTAACCAATTTCCCAATTGCAATCGGAGCCGATCACAAACTATCCATCTAACATTTAGTTGCACTAACTGAAAAATACATCAAGTGTCCTTTTTATAGTGAAGCGAGCAGCATTCCCATTAGAGTGTCTTCAAAAGCAGGGCCAGTCACCTATTCGGTCCGGATCCCTCTACTCCTGCTCGACCTCCCTCGGAGACGAGTCGGTTTCAGAGTTACCCGAGTTTGACCCGAATGTAATAGTGAGATCTTCGTTGATCATAATCTGAGTGAGTTCATCCTCATCCTCCGATCTCAAGATGTGTTGCTTGAAGCCATCTGTGGACGCATCGTTGGTCAATTGCTTGGTCGCCAATTTGGCAACGCGCTTGGCGGCTTGGCGAGCTGCCACAGCTCCTGGTCCCGTCCAACTCGTGGCAAGTCCAGCTATAGCACCGGCGGCAACACCAACGGCGGCGGGCGAGACTTTCTCCAGGGCATCGATGATGTTACGGAAGTTCTCCGGGTCTGAGAAGTATTGCCTGGTCATCTCTGAGTTGAACCAGGTGACGACCCACTAATCGCGTCCAGTGGTAAAGGCCCCAGTGCTGTACTCAACGCCCATGGGCTCATCGGCAAGCTTGTCCGGTGCAATGATTCCCCCCTGGCCTTCATTGGTGTAATTGTCACTATACTTGTGGATAATACTGACTGCCACGATGGCGTTGTTGGTGTTGTTGCGGACAGAAACTTTGGCGGTGCGCTTAGTCATGATGAAGAATTCTGAGATGTAAAAGAATCTTCAGTGAAGTATTGAGTCAGTGTAGTTTGGGGGGGATTTGGCCGGGAAAGTTGTGATTGTAGTGATTGAGAAAAAAAAGACACCATAAAGCCAGCACCGCGACTGCTTTTTATCCCTTTTCCTTCCATGGTTCACAAAAGGCTCTATAGATGTGGTGTTGAAGATATTTGCAACTAATGCATTGCGAAACATGCCATTTGGTAGTAGAGCTGAAACTCCAGAGTCAGCGGTGTTTAGGTTATAACGAGGCGAAGGACCAATATTAAGCGACGCAGGTGTTCAGCGAAATGACGACGAATCTAATAATTTCTCGCATCCGTTTTGAGGTTAAAGCAAAGGACGCAAGTAAGCGGCATCGGGGTTCACTGGGATTCAATGTCAATGACGTGTTCGGAGGGGGCGAACTAGGTGTCAGTGTTCGGGATAATACGGGCCAATGAGGCAACCCAGGAGTTCAGCGATGTGAGAGTATTTATTTTCCCAACTTATTATTGGCTGTTATACAATAAATCTGCACCGGAGGCATATGTTGTCCATGTGCTAGATGGAAAACGGAAATTGAGCTCTCCGTTGTTGATAGTTGGTGCCCAGTGTGACGGTGGCTGAGGCGGCTGGCTCTAGGGCAAGTGGGCTAAACGCAGTCAGCGGGAGAACCCGGGCAGTTGGGATGAGCAGCTGCAACATTTGGATCTTCAGAAAATCAACAACTTTGTTTACCCTTAATTATTAGGTCCCAAGTTTTAATAAGAGGCGACTCTATCGTTCTCTCTAACTCTTTGTTCATTCTTCTAAGAATTTCTTGATCATGTAAATCAGTCTTTATTATTCAGAATTCATCCTATCATTCTTCACTCAACGGCTTCTGGAGGGTAGCTTCTCGGGTGTTGGTGTCATTTTCCTCCGGCTCCGGCTGGCTTTAGCAAGGAGCAAGGTATGGGCCCTCTCTGTTACTCTCTGTTACCCCCCAACAAGCAAAGGGATTCAGCGCGAACCAAGTTTCATTGATATGATGTCATGGCGCTGAACGGAGGGGGTCTATGCTTTGAGGCTGAGGGGCTCTGAACAAAGCCAGGTTCAGGGCACGACTATACAGTGAGGCATCATCTAGTGAATCAGTCTTGTTGGTCTGCCTTGAGAAGGGAGCAGCTCTCAATTTCAGTATTGAGGCTAAGCTTGTCTGGAGGTCTGCGAAGTCAAGTAATGATGTGCACTGCACCGCATTAACAGGGCGAGATAAAGGAAATTAGGGCCCAGGGCACAGTCCCACAATGCAAACCTTAACGGAACTCGTGGGAACCTTGGACTACCAACCATAAGCATCGACTTGTTGCTCAGGGGGGAATTGCGAATAGTTGGGTGTTGTTTCTTATCGAATCCATCGTATCCACTACAAGGCAGCATGGAGTGAGTTGGGACTAGCCTCCCGAACTACCGTTGTTTACGGGCCCAAACGCGTTTAGGAGGCTGGCAGAGTGGAATTCTGAGCCTGCTGGGGGTTCTCATCGGCTTGACCCTTGTTATATGGTGTCGCTAAAAATAATGCTAATTTCAAGTCCCGGCTCCATCGCAAGCACGGAATGATCGTCATCAACAAAGCTTGGGGCACCCTGTCGGATCGTTTCAAGCACTCGTTGCCATGCTAATCGAACGCTACATATACATGAGACACCCCGATCCGCCGCGTTGAAATTCCGTCTCAATCCATCAACATTTCCACCAGAGGCATTCACAATCCAGATTGCTTCGACAACCGCCAAAATGCAATTCAAGACGCTCCTCTTCACTGCTGGCCTTGCTGCCGCCACCACTCCTACTCCCGAGGCCACCCCTACCGCAACTCCCGGCGTCGTTGCCACCCCCGCGGCCTTCCACCTCCTCGCCATCCGATCTGGCAGCAACCTCCAGTACAGCTCCTTCAAGGCCGCCCTCGGCAGCGTCTTCCTCAACCTGCCCCAGAGCAACGCCTCCTGTGATGCCACCACCGACGACGCTGCCACCTTTTCCCTGACCAGCGACGGAGAGCTCTACCTTTACAAGACCGACAACCCGCCTCAGCAGTTTTACGCTGACCGCTCCGGCATGGGTATGCATCCCTTGGCCCTTGGATGATTGCGCGCGTTACTAACATTGCTTCCCCGAATAGGTCAGGGCCGTTTTGGCTACACTACCGGTGCTCAGTCTCCTGGCCGCAACAGCGAGCGCAAGGGCTTTACTATTGACGCCGACGGCGGTCTTTCCTTTGACGGATCTAGCTTCGTCGCCTGCCCCAACAGCGTTGAGGGCTCCTGGGGCGTCAGGCTCTACACGGAGGGTGGTGTCAACGCTAAGAACTGCACTGGCATCAAGGCTCGTGTCGTCGAGGTGAAGAACCCCATCGGCTGCCTTTACACCTCTTAAAAGCCAATGATTCGATGCCATCTGAATTTGTAGATAGATGTAATGGATTTAATGACATGGATTTGTTTGGCACAGGTCTGTTCTTGCAGATTGCCTACGAATTGTAAATAGTGTTTCGTTCATTAGGTATCAATATAAAAACGTGGTGCTATAGCTACACCTCACCAAATAATGCCTAGTTTACGACTTGATCCGGGGGGCCCAGGTTAGCCAGCCTGACCTTCCTTGCTAAAACTGTCAACCATTGGCTCACTAGACTTTGCTCTCTGAAAAGGAGCTACTGCTTCCTGTCTATGAGGTTGCTAGCCTGTTATAGCCTAATTGCTGATGGGTTATATAACCTTAGCCCTAACCCTTATCAAGTAAATATTCTATCACAAGGTAAATACCGCTATACCACCAGCAAAAGTATAAGGTATCCTACTATAAGGTACTAGTAATATTAGTAGATATATACTATGTAACACACCCCCCAATTCTTCAGGTATAGACCTTAAGGACTATATAGGCTTTATTTAGTGCAAGCCTATATTGCGCCTTGTTCTTTTATATTCCCAAGGTAGCTATGTACAACTAAGCATACCGGGATTTAAACAATTAACCTAATTAGTTATATGGGCCTATTCTGGTCTTCCTATTTGCAGTGGAAATTATAGGTCCCCTTGCTAGTAACCAACCTAGCGGGGCCTCCTGGGCTTATAACTATTATAAGGTAAATACTGCTATACTATTAGCAAAAGTATAAGGTACCCTACGATAAGGTACTAGTGATATTGGTAGATATACACTATGCGATATATTCTTTGTACAAGCAATAGTATTTTATTCTAATAAGCTATTTCAAATAACAACACGCCTTTTAAGAGCTATAACGGGGGATAATAGGCTTCTTCTAGCAGCACTTTATATCTGGGGACAGGGTAATAGTTTTGTTTCATTTCTTTGTATTGCTTCTATCTGCTGCTGCCTGGCTACAATACCTACAACGATCTGTTAGAGGAAAAAACTCGTGCTTAGGTTGCCGTCGGTGTCAAAACTTCTAGGAGATCCAAATCCCTAAGTTGCATCCGATCTCTGACGTGGAGTAAACTGCCAGGGTCAGCGTTTGACGTGGCTAGCCAATACACAAGATACGACTTGAATTTCACTCTAACAATGTTCACACTCAAAGCATGCCGAGCGTGACAAGGCAAATTCGAAATTGTGCTACCCGCGTTCGTTTCCTCATATTGGAAGTAATGCAGCTGTCTTGGAGTGGCCCCATTGAGGAGTTTGATGATTGGATATGGCCAATTCCCGAAACAATCAGAGCTTTGCTTCGCCAGTCATGACATCTCGGAGTAGTGTCAAGGCCTCCACAGCAAATCTCGTCATGTTCTCAACCCTATCTGTACCAAGGCCTGTATTGAGTTCCCTCGTGAATGTCCCCCTGTCGCAGTCTACTGCTAATGCCACATACCCAGGCGTGCGGTTAGGGGTATCGCCACCGGTCGGGCCAGCAGTACCGCTCTCGGAAATGGTGTATGTGCTCCCTAAATCATTTCGCACGTGCTTCGCGAGCCCGGCCACAATGTCCGTGGTTGGGCCCTTGTAGTTCTGGATGTGCTCCTGTGTCCAACCCGCATAGGCGATGCGGGACGGGAGGGTGTAGAGGGTCAAGCCTCCCTTGTAATAGCCGCTGGCGCCGGACACGGACAGGAGAGAGCTACTAATCAGGCCCCCAGCTGCCGTTTCCGCAACGCTGACGGTTTCCTTGCGCGATTTCAATAGCGATGCCACCTCCTGCAAAATCTGTTGAATCTCATTTGGCGGGAAATTTTGTGTCGACATTTTGGATTGGGGCTTTGTAGTAAACTAGTGAGAAAATCGAGATTGAGAAGCTGATTGAAGAGGGGCTGAAGGTTTCGCATTCACCACCTGTGCCGATGATAGGACGGGTTGAAGGTTGATCCCACCGTCGAGCGGGGTTGAGTCGGTGAAAACGGGGCATCAGGCCAAGACACAGTACGTACTGGGGAAGGCAGTTGACTTTTATGCTGAATGGGGAGCGTGGTATTACAAATACAGAAACTCTTGGATGTACCCAGCGTTTTATTGCCGCATATTACCGTGGTCAGAAAAGGTGCAATTCCGGGTGCTCTGTATCAAGTCTACTGATTTTGTTCATGAGACGTCGGATGCGCTGGGAACTGAATTGCAGACATATTTCAAAAACCACAATACATCACTTGCCGTCGTCAGACCGCCCCGCGAAAGGCTCCTCACTGGACTTTGAATTTCCAGTCAATCAAAGACTACCTAGCATGTTTAACAGTATTCAAAAATACCACTGTATTAATTCCGTTTATAACAAGGGCTTTCAAAGCCAATCCATACCATAATCTATCCCACCATATTTTCCTCCCTCTCGCATTAGTGCGTCATAAAATTTCTCATTATCAGATTGAACAGACGCTGAAATCCCTCGGAAAATAACAAAATCCTCTTGAGTCCAGGGTTGATGATTTCGAAGCAATTTCACCGCCACATAATCCATACCATGCCCGGGGAAGGGCACTTTCAGTTCTCCCCCAAACTCACTGCCAGATACCCCAAGAGGGATACTACTCTCCGCCGGCTGTTCGACAACCCGATCCAAAGCAAGCCATCTCGGCTGGAGTACGAGGGATACATCCGTGCCCTAGAACTCTACGGGAGCAAAACTCTCCATCGCGTGGGCACAAGCAGCCATGAAAGAAAGGTACGATAGAAAGTACCGACCCATGGAATTCAAGGAAGGAGACTGGGTATGGCTAGAACTCTCCAAGAATAGCTACTCAATGGTCGATAACCAAGTAGCCAAGCTCAAGGAAAAAAGGACTGGCCCTTACGAAATCATAGAACGCGTCGGGCACATGGCATACCGACTGAACATACAGGATAACCTGAACATACACCCCGTGGTATCCATAGCCCATCTATCATTGGCCAAAGAGTCCAAGGAAAGACGCAGGTTCCGGCATGATCCTCAGGGTTAGGGGCAATCAGACCACTCATATTGGCAATAGCCGCGGGAATGGGTTTCGCCTTACAAAACTTCCCGGTGCAAGCATTGCGGGGAGTCATGGGAGGAGCCATATCTAATCCAAGGGTATAGAATTCATCGAGGCTTTCTTCTTCGGACACTAGCTCATTATCGGATACAAGAACTTCCTTATCAAAAGGTTCTGGGTCTTCGTCGTCTATATATCCTAGGAGACATAAGTCCATCGAATAGCAATAATAATATATCCCTTCACAAGAACATATATACCCATTGGCTAGATTATATCCATCGACACAAGCTCATACCTTATACTTGGCATATAATTCGGGGTATTTCTTACACCATTTCTAGAAGTAATAAGACATCATGATCTCCAAACAACAGGTCATAATCAGGGGAGAACACAATATAACCCTACCCACAATAATATATTAATAGAGTGTTGCTATTTGGCGTAACAGCTATTGCTAGATGGCGTAACAACCTACTTTTTAGTCATATGTATCCGGGAACAATATTATTCCGTTCACTTAATCCCTTAGCAATTTGCTCCATAATTTAACCTAT
>PGGA01000015.1:1176318-1270300 GCA_004380915.1 Calonectria pseudonaviculata
ATTTAGGATATTTATTTGTATATAAAGAAAGGAAAAAGAGTAAAAAAGAGATTATTAGAAAGAAATTTTTCTAGTCATGTGATCTTGTTACG
This sequence comes from Calonectria pseudonaviculata, assembly GCA_004380915.1. NCBI lineage: Eukaryota > Fungi > Ascomycota > Sordariomycetes > Hypocreales > Nectriaceae > Calonectria > Calonectria pseudonaviculata. The sequence continues at coordinate 1,176,411 of PGGA01000015.1, forward strand.
CCATCTAGCAATAGCTGTTACGCCAAATAGCAACACTCTATTAATAAGGCCCTAAGAACAAAGTTAAGATCCAAGTAACAGACTTAGTAATAATTCCCCCATAATCAGGAAAAGAAATATATATAAAAACTACCAAACCACTAATAAAACAAGACTACCTATTCATACCAACTATAACTAAAGCTATAGGAACAATTACTAAATACCCTAAAAGAATATATTTCCAGCAAAAACAAAGGATTAGGCAAATCATACTAATTAATAATACCCTCCGCATGGAGGAAATAAATTAGGGATTAATATCCAAATACCAAAAGGACTCTATCCTATTCGCAAAAGACCTAAACCTAATTCCAGGGCTAAGTAAGGAAAACATCAAGGAATAAACCTAAGACTCTAGCCCAGCGCTGCGGTCAACTCAACTTGATCGGCGCAAAAGCAAAAAAGCCGACAAGGTGATTGGAGAAGTTGAGTTGATTGATTTACTGAAGTCAACTTATCCAATAAAATTCCGCTTTTTTTTGCTTTTGACTTGATTGAGTTGAGTTGACCGCAGCGCTGCTCTAGCCTACAGACACAGGAACTAGACCCTAACGCAAAACTTAGATTAGCCCGTCCCAAGGAAATCAAAAGCCGCAAGATGGCCAATAACATTGAGCTTCGGGAAACCATGCTGCTCGTAGATATTGGTATTTATACTCTCCAATACACTTAGTGCCCGGTTCTGGAACACGGCGGCTATTGTTGCCACATTGCAGGGCCGTCATAACGTGGCTCGAGTCGCAATTTACCCTGATTTAAGAGGATACCGAGAAGCTTCACCCTGTCCAGCCAATATAGCCCAACTAAGAGGGATGCCTATCTCGTAACTCCGCAATTCAGGAAATGCGATTTGACCATAGCCAAGTGTACGCAGCTGGAGCTCCCATAGAGGGCTTAAATAATGGTCCAGCCTTGATTGTCTATCCAATAGGAGTGAAATTATACCAATATGTCCATACTGTGCTGCAATATGCAAGGCTGATGGGAATACATCAGGTGGCGCATTCGGATCCAGCCCTAAGTCGAGTATCAATCCACATTTGCTGCAATGGTGCGGTTTTGGCCGGTCCGCGAAGCCAGGCACTGTTGCGATGTGATGGACGGGATACTAAGAGGGGCAATAGAGCGTGGAAAGGGGTGACTGCGAGGATGGTGGTGAGACATACAAGTGTATATAGAAAATATGCGAGGCTTTAAACTAAATAGTTTATTTCATTTTTTATTTTAGCTTACTCTCATTGAAAAGCCTAATTTTAAAAACACAACCAAGTGCTTAAGTGATATAAAAAGGTAGGTGGTTTAATAGATATAAGAAGAAGGATAATAATTGTTTGCTATCTTGTGGTAAAGGTAGGCCTTAAGGGCCTGCCTAGGTTATAAGTATTATATAATCCCTTTTTATATTATATTCTAGCCCTTAAAGAGGGCTATTAATATTCTTATTAATTCTTAAGATTTTTTTTTATTATAATTATTATATATTATATATATTATTATTATTTTTTTATTATATTTTTATAATATTTTATATTTAATTTATTTATTTTAGTTTTTTAGGGCTTTTATATTATTTCTTAAATATTAAAGGAAAAATATTATAAATTAATTAAATAATTTTTTATAGGTATTCTTAAGATTATTTTATAGATTTTTTTATTTTATTTTTTTTAATTTTAAGCTTTATTTTATTTTTATTTTTATTTTAATTAGCTTTAATATTTATTAGTTTATTAGGATATTTTATTATAAATTTCTTAATTATTTTTATATTAATATTCTTAGTTAGTACCTATTAATTATAATATATTTCTTAGCCTTTTTATTTAATTTAATAATTAATATAAAGCTTTAGATTTATTTTATAATTATTATTTTAATTTTAAATTTCTTATTATATAATATACTTAATTTTATATTAATTATTATTCTTTTTTTTAATAGAATTAGGGTTTTTTAATTAAAAGTTATTAGCTTATATTAAGATTAATTATTAATATAAAATTATAAGATAAATATTTATATTTTCTAGGAGCTTTAGCTTATAAGTAAGATCTTTTATTATCTATTTAATTCTAAAAGAATCTATATATTATTAAAATTATTTCCTAAATAATTTTTTAGGAAGATAGTAATTATAATATAATTATAAATAGACTTAATTATTAGCCTTAAATTAAATAGGATAATACTTTATATTATATTACTATTTATATTTTATTATTATAAAATTTATAACTAATTTTATATTTTTATAAATAGCTTTTCTTAAAAAGGAAATATTAGTAAGCTTAGATTTAAATTAGATTACTTTTAGTAGTCTTTATAGATTATATCTATAGATAAACTTATAGATAAATACTTTTATATTAATATTAAATATTTTATTAAGATTTTATTATAATATAAGAAGTATATTAATTTATTTTCCTTTTAGGTTCTTTATATAATAAAATTATATAATTATTTCTATTACTTAGTTCTAATATTTTATTAGCCTATTTATCTAAGAATAATATATAATAATTATAGCTAATTAGGTCCTAAAACTCCTTTATAGCCCTCTTTAGAATTTAAAAATAAATTTTCTATTTTAATCTAAAATAATTATTTTTAGTATTTCCTAATTTAATAATATTAATTAATAAGCTAATATTATAGCTTAGTTTTTAGTAATATATTAGGAATTACCTAGTATTAAAAGACCCTTTTTATTTATAAGATAAATTATAATTATTAATTAATTAAAAATATTAAATCCTTCTAGAGCTTATAATATATTCTTAGATAGTATTAATAAAAGCTTAATAATAAAGTCTATAATAATAGTATATATAGGCTTTATTAAAGGATAATTTAATTAATAATTATTAATAAGCTATTATTAGTTAGTTTAGCTAAGATAATAGGTTTTATAATTATAAATATACTTTTTTATTTAATATATAAGATTTAATATAGCTAGCTCTAATAATTCCTTAGTTATTTAATTTAACTTAAAATAATACTAATTATTATATATTATCTTTAGTATATTTTTTACTAAGTAATATAATATATAGAGCTATAAGTATCTATCTAAGCTATAATTATAGAGCAATTTATTATAGAATTTAAAAAAAATATTCTATATTTTAAAGAATTTATAATATTCTTATTATTTAAATTTATTAAGTCTATTATTATTTTACTAATAATTATATTAATTATCTTACTATAGTATATATTTTTATAGTATTTTTTCTAAAATTATAACTTAGATTTATTAGATATTAATACTTTTATTATTACCTAGATATTATTAAGAGTTATATTTTTTTTTTAATTTTGTTTTTTTAAAAAAAACCCTTTTTAGTCCACTTAACTTAACCTATAAGTAGGATATATCTTTATATAGCATTTTTTGCTAGTTAAATTTTACAAGGAGCAGTAAGACCTTTTTTATCACAATTATTCTAATTATAATTATCGCCTATAAAAACCCTAATAGGGAAAAATGACTAGTTACAATAACCCTTTTTACCCATTCCCTGGGCCGGGGGCTGGTGCGGGGAATCGAACCCCGGTCTCTGTGAAAAACACAGCGCGCTAACCACTGTACTACACCACCAAGAGTTATATAATTAGGCTATAAATATCCCTTATTTAGATCTATTTTTAGTATTATTAGTTTACTTAAGGTATTAAGGATAAAGTTCTTTTTTTCTAGTAAATAATAGATCTTAAGATTGTATTCTAAGAAGTATATAAATATAATTATAAGGTAATAATTTACTTAATTAGTACTTAATATAATTATTAGAACATTAAATTAATTAATAGAATAACAGCCTAGGAAGCTAGTTATATGCACCTTATTATATAACTATCAAGCCTTAATACTATCTTAACCCTATAATAGCTAGCATAGATAAAGAAAAATAATAATAACTATTATAGCCTAGTAACTACTATTACCTATAACCTTAATTATATTATAATAACCCTTGGAATCTACCTATACTAATTAGTTTAAATAGTATATTATTATACTAATTCTATAGATTAGTAAGATATTAAATAAAGAAATATATTTTAAGTACTTAAGTATAGTAATATTTAGTAAAGGAGGCTTATATACTAATCTAAATAATATTATATTTATATTTAATTAGTAATTAGTTTATTTATCTAAGGATTATAATAAATTTCCTATATTTATTATATAGAAGATCCTCTTTATTGCCCTATTTAGCTAGTAATTAGTCTAATTACCTAGTTATTAAAAAGAGCTATAATAATAAAAAAGCTATAATCCCTAATCCTAATTATAATTATAATTTCTACTTAAGAAAATATTATATTACTATTTAAATAATATAAGGCAATTAACTAAGTAATCCTTAATATAATCCTAATTCCCCTAAAGATAGTCTATTTAATTAATCTAATAATATAAGGACTTTATTATTATATTAATATATTTACTTATCCTAAAATTAATATTAATATTATAATTATCTTCTTTATTTAACTATCTAATTAAAAGGAAATTAAAAGATAAAAATTCTTTAAACTATTTTAATAAGAATTTAAAGAAAAATAGATTAATTTCTAAATAAAAGCTATAATAAACTAAGTCAAAGAAATCTATAATTACCTATAAATAAATAGGATATATATCCTAAAAAATAGATTATATATTACTAATAAACTCTAGGAACTTATTAGATAAAAGGAGTTCTATATATAGATATAAGCTAAGATTAATAAGGTTTATAAGAAGAATAAGAACTTTAGTAATTTATACCTTAATAAAAAGTTTTTTTATAATATCTTAAAAATTAAGATTATAATCTTAATAAAGAAAGTAAAAGGGAAAGAATCCTAAAGAGAAAATACTAGGGAATAAATATATAAAAATAAACCCTAAATTAGTAGAATATTCCCTTAGAAAAGTAAATAAATAGAGTACTAAAACCAAAGTATTATCCTAGAAGATATCCTATTACTAAAATAGCTAATTAACCTTATAAAGCTATATTTATATTTAGTTAAAATATAAGCAGGAGGCTTAATTAGGTAATTCTAGGAGTAGATATAATTAGTATTTAAATAACTATAGTATTAGTCTTTTTTTGCCCTAACCAATAGAATAATTAACTTTATATATTTTATAACCTTAATACCCTTTTAATATTAAAGATAATAAACTTTATTAGACCTATCCTAATATTTAAGATAGCTTTTTATACTAAGACTAATATATTCTAGCCTACTTTTAATATTATTAAAAATAGCTAAATTTAAACTATATTTTAAATATTATATTCTTTATAACCCTTTATACCTATTTACTATAAAATATACTAATAATAAGCTCTATACTAAATACCCTCTTAATCTAGTTAAATACTTTAAATAGATCCTCCCTTAATATAGGCTATTTATATTATCTAAGATTAAAATTATTAATCTTATATTATTTTAAAAGATAAAAATTATTAATTTTAAGCTTTAATTATTTTAAAAGAATAATATTAATATTAATAATAAAGATTTTATTTAAAAGGAGTATATAAAAATTAATAAGATAATAAATAAGTATATTTTAAGTAAATTTAAGGATATAGAGCTAGAAAAAGATAGGTTCTTAGAAGATATTAATAATAATTAGTATAATTAGTAGCTAGAAAGGACTATAGATATTATAAGGTTTATTAAGAATTATAATAATAGAAGTAAGGCTAAAAATAAATATAAAGATTATTACTAAAAAGTCAAGGAAAATTGGTAGTCTAGGCTAGATTTTAAATATCTAGGAAATTAATAGTGTGTTTGTTTATAATTATTATATAAAGCTATATATTAGCAAGATAAAATATAATAATATTAAATATAATATTCTTAAAGTTAAACTTTATATCTTTTATAATACTTACTATAAGATTAGAATAACCTAAGATTAATTTAAAGAAGCCTTTTTTATTATACTTAAAGAAAGAGTATTAGACTATTACTTTAAGAATATATATAATCCCTATAACTATTTAATATTCTACTAAATATACTTACAAATATAAGAATACTTTAAAAATAAGAAGTTAAGGTAGAACTATCTTATAGAGTAGTATAATATAATATTTACTTAAATACTAGAAACTAACCCTAATAAGCTAAGGAAAGAGGCATTAGAAATACTATTTAAGAAACTTAAGAATATCTAAAAAGCCCTTTCTACTATCTAATAATTATAAAAGGCCCTTAGAGACTAGATTATTAATATATACTATAGTATTAAAGAGTATAAACTATACCTCTTTAACCCTATACTAACCTATAAAAGTATTTTTAATTTCTTTATATTATTTCTATCTACTATCTAGCTATAATATAATAATCTTTTAAAGAAAAAACCTTATACTTAGGTTACTATTAGTATTAAAACCTCTAGGAGATCTATATTCCTAAGTTATATCTACTCTCTAATATAAAGTAAGCTACTAAGGTTAGTATTTAATATGGCTAGCTAAATTAGCTTTAGGTATTACTGGATTTAAATTGACTTAGTTTGTTCCTAACTAAGGTTCCTAATCTTAGTTATTAATTTAATTATATTAATAGTATAGCTAATATACTACTAGCCCCTATAAAAGTATTTATAATTAACTATAAATTATAATTAGTATAATACTTATTATAAAATAATCCCTAAATAATTTTTTAATTAAAAATAATATAAATTAATATTAAACTAACTAAATATATTAAAAAAGAATAAGAAACTAATTCTAATAACCCTATTACTAACCAACTAAAAATAATTAAGAGTAAAAGTAATAAATACTATAATAAAAGAAGAAATACTATATATACTAAAAGCTAAGGTATTAGTTAACTAAGTATACTAAAAAAGAAAAATAAAAGGTATATAATAAGTTTAAGAAAAGCTTCTTTAGTAATAAAGTATATAATATATTCCTAACCTAAATTAAGAGAATATAAGTTAATAAAGAAAAAGATATTAATAATAACTATAAATAATTACCCTAAGAATATAATAATAATAATAATAAGGAAAAGTAATACTAAAGAAAGAGTAATAATAATATTTACTATACCTTCTTTATAGGTATACCTAAAGTAATTAATATATTACTTATTATAATATTACTTACTAACTAAGCTATAGCCTATTACTTTATAAAAAGTAACCTATTCTAAGAAAAAATAATAAACCCTTAGAAAATAATCTTATAATTTACCCTTAAAGGATATTATTTAATAACTATATTCCAAGGAATTATCCCTAATATAAGTATTATAAATTTCTCTACTAAAGGCTATAAGTAATTTATTGCCCTATAATATACTATAACTTCTCTAATTAAGTTAAATACTAAGACTATAGAAAAAGCTTTTATTATATTTAGCAAAGGAGTACCTATTATATTACTTAGAATAATAAATATACTAATACTATTTAATATTATACCTTTTTTTATTATACTTATTAATATCTTATTTTTACTTTTTCTCTAAGATATAAATTAATTTAATCTCTTTTTTAATAATCTTAGAAATTATCTTAAGTAAGGAAATACTAGAGTGCTTATTATTTATAAATAGGGATATCTATAGATATTACTAGAAGTTAAGAAATTATTAGTATAAAGTAATCTTACTAATAGTAAGCTATAAAGACTATATTACTAATTTAGCTATTTATTAATTAATAGATTATATATATTATTAATATAAGCTAGGCACCCTATTAAGAGAGAAGTAATTAAGAAACTTAATAAAGTATATAAATAATACTAATTTTATATAAAATAATTAATAAGATTTAAATTTATATTTTATAATAATTACTACTTTAACTATTATATTATTATTAATATTATATACCTAGAAAGTAAGCTTATTTTATATATTATTAACTTAGTAATAATATTTAATTTTATTTAATTTCTTTCTAATATTTTAATAAAGGTAATATAAAGAGTACTTAAACTATACTAGATTAATATATATTAAGAACTATTAAATTAGATTATTATAAATATTAAAAAGAACTTTATATTAAGTAAGTTTTACTATAAAATATTAGTAATAAGTATTTCTATTAATATAATACCTATTAAAATATATAATTTAATTAGTAAAGTTAAATAATATTATAAACCCCTTTAATATATTTATAAGATTATTTGCTTTAAAGAACTATTAATAAAACTAAAAAAGGTATTATAAGTAATAATTAAGATAATTAATAATATTATTAGACTAAATAGTCTAATTCTAATCCTATTTATATTTAGATCCTATCTTTAGATAATAAATAAATTAGTACTATTACTAAGAATTACCTAATATACTAAAAGTATCTATAAAGCAATAAATAAAATATACTAAATCTATAATAAGCACCAAATTAAAAAAAATACTTATAATATATAATAGACCTAATATAGTAATTATTCTAAACTTATAATTATAATTATAAGTCTAAGTATAATAAGAGAAAAGTAAATAAATAGGATTATATATTATTATTATTATTAATAATAAAACCTATATAATTTAGGGAGAATAAGAGCCTATAATCTTCTAAGTAATAATTATTAAATTATTCTATAAAAATCCTATATAAAGCTAATATTATTAGAATAAGAGCTAATCCTATAACTAGAGAAGATAATAACTTTAAAAGAAAAGCCTAATAATAAGTCTAATATACTCCTACCTATATAAAAGCAAGGTAAAGGCTAACCTTAGAAAAATCTAATAAAAACAATAAATATCTTACTAATCCTAAGATATAGAAAAGGGTACCCCTATAAGAACCTTATTAAATCTAAACTAGTCCCTCTAATATAAAAGAAAGGTAAAAGCTAATCCTATAAAAACCTAAAAATACCTTTAATAATAAACCTAGTATTTTAATTTAAATATAAAATTAATTATAATAAGGTATTTATTTCTAATAAAGAAAAAGTTAATTTTAAATTCTTTTTATAATTCTAAGAAAAAGGAATTATTATAAACTTTAAAAGATTACTTAAGGTATTAATAAGTAAAATAATTATAAATTTAATTTATTAAGGTATATTTAAATTTATTTCCTATAATAAAAATATATATAAAAATATAAGAATCTTTAAATTATATATTATTAATAAAATTAAAGGTAAAATAATTAATACCTTATATAAGAAATTATAACTTATTATTTAAAAATATACTAATAAAGTAAAAAAGGTAATTCTAATATAATTATTACCTATCTAAATATATAGCTAATAACTTATCTTAGTACTTATATTATCCCTAATTAACTAGGGCATTTTCCTATAGTTATATAATATTACCTAAATATATATTTAATTATAAATAAAGCTAAATAGGATTATCTTAGCCTACCTATTAAATAATATTTACTATAAATATCCTCCTAATATTATTATAAAGATTATTATATTATTATATAAAATACTAAAGGCAAAGATATATAAATAAGCTATATATAATAAATACTATAAAAAAAAGTTCTAGATAAATATATTAATATTTAATTTATATTTCTTAATATTATTAAAAGAAAATATAATATATAATATTATTAGAATATAAACTAATAATACTATTAGTACCTTAGATAAAGTATTCTTATAAATAGAAGAAAAATAACTTCTTAAAGCTTCCTTTAAAGCTAAGCTAAAAGAAAAGCTAATAATAAATCACCTACTTACCTTTAATAGTATAATTATAATATTAATAAAGAATAATAGTATTACTATTTATTAAAAAGGTTAAGGTAAGAAAATTATAACTATTAATAGTAAAGATATAACTATAGTAAAGTACTAATATATAGAGCAATAGGCAAGAGATACTTATATTATTTCTATTTATTAGCTAGAAGTATATTATAATCTATTAGTAGTAATATAATACTAGGAACCTAATATAAGCTATATTAAAGCCCTAAATTAATAATTTATATAATAAAAGAATAATCTTAATTATAAATTAATATTTATCTTAATTAAGCTATTAACTATAAAACTATTTATATTTATTAATAGAGTATTTACAAATAATACTAATCTATCCTTATAACTTAAATTTATTATTATTCTAGCTAATAAATAATTTAATAATAAAACTTTTATAATAAATAGAAATATTATCTATTATAACTTAATAAAATACTAAAGAATTATATATAATATTCTAGCCTTAAAAATATATAATATAGTTACTAGAACGGATATTATATTTACAATAGTAATTACTATTAACTAAATAACTAATTAACTTAAAAGTCCTAAAATTCTAATTATTATATATATTAATTTATATTTACTATATAAATACCTTATAAAACTTAAAATAATAAAGAAAAAATAGCTTATAATTAATATTATAGCCCTAAGATAATTATATAAGTAATAAGAATTATATAAAATTAAATAAATTAATAGAAATAATAATATTACTAATATTTTTACTAAAATATCCCTAAATTAAGTATTTAAAAGATTTATTAATAATAATAAAATAACTATTTAAATAAAAGGCTAGGTTATAAGAAATAATAATACCAATTAGAGGAATAAAAATAAGAAAAAGGATAAGTTTAATAATTATAGCTACCTATAGCTAAGCCTATTATCCCTTTAAAAGAGAAAAGCTCTAATATTAGAATATTAAATCGATTAATAGAATAATAGCCTAGGAAGCTAGTTATATACACCTTGTTATATAACTATTAAGCCTTAATACTATCTTAACCCTGTAATAGCTAGCATAGATAGAGAAGAACAATAATAACTATTATAACCTAGCAGCTACTATTACCTATAACCTTAACTATATTATAATAACCCCTGAAACCTACCTATAATAATAAATATTATCTTCTTAATAATTTATTTTATTACTAAATAATCTATTAAAATAATAGTTAGTAATAATAAAAACTAAAGATATATTTATAGTCTCTTTATAGCCTAAACTAAATAAATAATCTCTAGCTTAATAAAACTATATTATTACTTTACTAAAATTAGGATATATCTAAGAAATATAATAAGTTATATAGCTATTAATAGAATATCTATTCTTAGTTTTTATTTATATCCTTCTTTAATATAATATAATATAATACTAAAGCCTCTTTTTAAATTAGTATTAAATTAAAAGAATAATTAGTAATCTAGATCAAAGTATAAAAGTATATAGCTATTATTTATTTTATTTTAAAGGGCTTTAAATATAATATACTCTGCTTCTATAGCCTTATATACTATAGATTATATAAATACCTTTCTTTTATTAGGATTACTAATAATTATCTTATTCTTTATATACTATTATACTAATAGTATAATCTTTCTATACTATAGTAATTTAATAAGTTAAGTATAATATAGAATTAAATAATATATATATCCTATAAATCTAATATAATATTTAAAATTAGCTAATTATTAAGGAAAATTAAGCTTTATAAAGGCTATTATCCTTTTAATAATTATAATTAAATCTAAGATATTAACTTAAAAGCCTAGGACTTAAGTACTAAAGTAATTAATCTAGCTCTTTTTTAGTAAAATTATTAAGTTTTTAAATTAAAATAATTTAAATACTTTTTCTAAGTATTATAAATATTCTTTTTTAGTTATAAAAAGAATTATAATATTATTAATAAAGGCTTAATAATATAATTTATAAGGGTATAAAAGTTAATTTATATATTATTAAATATAAATAAAAGAATTATAAAATCCTATAAAAATTATTATTAATTATTTAAGGCTATAATAATTTATAATTATAAAATAATCTTTATATTTTAATATTATATTAAATTAAAAGAAAAATAAAGAAGTATTTATTATTATAATATATTATATACCTTTTAGAGATTATATAATATTTTCTTATCTTAGTAAGAAATAATTATTTAGGATAATAATCTTATTAAGTATATAAAGATTAATAATTATATATCCCTTTAGCTCTCTATTTACTATCTTTTAAACTATAAAAACTAGGGCTATAAATAAGATAGGTTTATATATTTACTCTATTCTTTCTTATTAATATAATAAATTAAATTTTTTATTAATAAACTTTTAATCTTTTAATCTTATTAAATAGGATTTCTAGGAAACTATATATTTATATTAATTATTAATAAATAGGACCTAAAATTCCTTTTACTTAGGTACCTTTACTAGGCCTATATTAATTTATAACTAGGTATATTTTTATACTAGGGCTTTTGCTTTTACTATAAATCTTTTACTCTAGATATAGATATATATACTAATCTTTATAATCTTCTTTAGTAGGTTTAGAGTATATTAAATATAGGTCTAAAATAATATCCTTAGTTTATTTAACTAGGTATTAAATAGCCTAGTATTATCTATTAAAAGATTTATTATATTATTATCTTTTTTTAGAATTATTTTATTATTTAGATTAGTATTAGGAGGTTTAGAATTAATAGCTAAGTATATAATTATAAATAAAAAGATCTTTTATTTTTATTTTTATAAAAAATTAGTATTTTAAATATTAATAAAGATTATATTATATAATATCTTAATATTCCTTAGTAATTTTATAGGTTTTATTTTAAGCTTTATTTCTATAGAAATAATATTATTTAGTTTAAAAGTAAATATAAAAATATTATTAGTATTTAATAGTAATTTAACTAAATTAGAATTAGTAATTATAATAATTAGAAAAATTTTATTATTATTATTTAGTCCTAAGGTACTATTTATAATAATAAATATTACTATTAATATAATAAAGGCTTTTATTTATAAGATAATAAAATATACTTTATTTTTTTTATATTTAATAATACTACTAAGCTTTTATTTATATTAAAGCTTAAGAGGTTCCTTAGTATTATTAATAATTACTATTCCTAGGGATAAGCTATAATTAATTAAGATATTAATAGCCTTTATAAGTAGAATATAGAAAGTAAAATAATAATCTTTAGGGATTTTCTTTTAGACTATAGGAATAATATATATAATATTTATAGGAATAATAGTATTTTAAGTAATTTTAATTTAATAAATAATCCCTTTTCCTTAGTACTTAATTTAGAATAGAATATAAAAGTCTTCTAAGGTATTATATTATAAGTACTTTTATAAAATAAGAAAGTTAATATTATAATAATTTATTAATTATATATTAAATAAAGCTCTTAGCTTTAAGTTATCTTATATCTATATAAAGGCTATAAACTTTATAATATATTAGGTAATTCTATTTTTCTTAAATCTATTAATATAAAATTAGAAGATAGCCTACTTTTTTAATTAAATACTTCTATAGATATCTTTAATAACTATTAATAGTTTTAATTTAATTATATATTAAAGGGTTTATAATAATTTCTAATTAATTATTATCTTATTATAGCTAATATCTAGGTAAATCTCTATAAAGTTTTTATTTATTAGAAATATCTTTATCTTAATCTAAGTATAGATATACTTAATATTCTTAGTAAATTTAGCTTTAGGGACTAATATTTTAATACCTAAGATAGGATTAATTTTAATATTAATTTTAATCTTAGTAATAGCTACTATTAATAAAATAGCTTTTTTCTTATAGCTCTTATTTAAGTATATAAAGAGTTAATTATATAAAAAAAGAAATATTTATAGTTATAATAGTATATTATTTTAGGTATAAATATTACTCCTTTATATTATAATATTTCTAGTTTTATATTGGTTTTTATTAATTAGTATTTCTTTAAAATATCTTTAGTTAGAAATCTCTATTTATATTATATATATTAATACTTAAGTAATTAATTAGTAAATAAGCCCTTAGTTATATAAGTATAATAGGTATCTTTAGAGTTATTATTATTACTATAAAATAAGAACTATCCTAAATCTAATTTTCTATTATTTTATTTATTTAAAGTATTTATATTATTATAGCTTACCTCTTTAATATAATATTTTCTTTTAAATCTAACCCTCTTATCTTCTTTTTAGGTCTTATATCTATAATTACTATAATAATTATCTTATTCCTATAAATAATTATAATTATAATATTAGTTTTCTTAGATATAATTATAGTCCTAGTCCTAGTTATAATTATAATTTTACTTATAATCTTAATTATACTTATTATTATAATTATAATTATTAAAAAGGCTAAAGAAATCATTATAGGATCTTTATAATTAATAGTAATAACTATCTTATAAAGCTAATATTTCAATTATTAAATAAAGCTTTTTATATTTCTTAATAAACTTAATTAAGTTAGAATTCTTTATAATTAAGAGATAGGAAATCTTAAGATTAATTATTAGCTAGATTATTATTAGGATTTACTTATCCTTTATAATACTTACTTACTTTACTAGATTTACCTTTTATTATACTTATTATATAAATAAGATACTATCCCTAGCTAGCTTAAGTATATATAAAAATATATATAATTTATAATATAATACTTTATCTAGAAACTAGAATTATTTAATAAGCTTATTATAAAACCTAATAATAATTAAATTAAAAAGCTTTATAAGAGCTTTATTAGAAAGTCTTTTTATTAATTAATTCTAAGTTTTATTATTAAGGATAAAGCTATAATAATCCTAGAGAAAGTCTTTCCTAAAGTACTTAAAGGTATAAAAATATTAATAAAAAAAGTAAATATTTATATAAACTAGCATATTATAAGAAAATACTATACTTAAATAATTTGGATTATAATAATCTAAATTAAAAATACTAATTATATTTCCTTTAATTTAATAGGATCTACCCTTTAATAATACTATAGATTATAATATAAAGCTTTTATAGTAGATTAAGCTATAATATTAGTTATTTAGATTATCTAAGAAATTATTAGATAATAAAGGATTCTTTTTCTTTTATTTAATATTTTTATAGTATTTTTTTTAATTATTCTAATAAAATAATAAATTAATATTAAAATTACTAGAATTTAGTAGGTTATTAATAGGTAAAATAATCTATTATATTAAGTTAATAACTTTAGATTATATTATATTTATAATTAAAAATAATAAATTCTTTATAGCTTTAGAAAGTTTATTATATTTAAAGGTAATTTATATATATTCTTATTACTTTAGAAGGTATTATATATAATCTTTATTAGCTTTAGGCTAATTTAAAATAATTTAAGCTTAGTAATTATTATTCTTTGCCTAATTATAAACCTAGTTCTAAAGTAAAAGGCTAATTTTTAGATCTTAGATAATTATTTAAGAAATAATAATTTTTAATTTAAATTTTATAATTAATTTATAAAAATATACTTTTTAATTAATAAGTTTTTATAATTAATTATTATTTAATAGATTATTTAATAATATAATAATTAAACTCTAATAATTTTACTAAGGATTAAATATTAACTTTAAAGGAATAATTTTTTTATTATTATTATTTAATTTATTAAATTTAATAGAAGCTTTATTAATTTTTTAATCTTTAAAATAAAAATTAACTTTTTATTTTTTATAATATAAATTAATACTTTTTTTTTTATAATAAAAATATATTATTTTTAAAATAATATATAGCTATTTTCTAAGTATAATTATAATAAATTATAAAAATTAAATATAATAATATTTTTTAATAATTTTACTATTTAAGTAGATCTTTAGAAAAATAAACTATATATATATATATTTATATAATTAATCTATTTAAAATAATATAACTTTCTTTAAAAAGATTTAATAATATAAATTATAAAATTAATTTATAATAAATCTAATTTATAATAAAAATTAATATTATAATAATATTATAATTATTAGCCTATATTTTAAGGATCTATAGTAATATAAAAATAAAGCAAGGGCTTTAAATAAGCAATCTAACTATAGCTTAATTATTAATTAATTTACTAGGATAATCCTAATTAGCTTATATTATAATATAAGTAAATTAAATATTCCTAATAAATCTTATTAATATAAATTAATAAGTAAATATAATTATTATTATATAATATAAAAAGGTAAATAGTTTAATAGATATAAAAAGAAGAATAATAATTATTTACTATCTTATAGTAAAGGTAGGCCTTAAGGGCCTGCCTAGGTTACCAGTACCACGTGACCCCTTTTTGTATTATTAAGATATGCTACATGTTCGTAAGGGCATTACTATTCTTTGGTAGGCGAGACTATATACATGCTAGACCAATATTAATTCAATCATTCCACCAATTCGTAATTAGATGTTAAAATTATGCAACTAATACCATGTAATAAATATATAAGGGCAGGTTTAATATGAGCCGAGATATCAAACACTGAAATCCACATGAATGAAAATTTTGTTGCGATCAAAGCTCAGTCAAGATAATCCTTAGCAGAGGAACCAAGCGGGCATCAGCACACCAATAGCCAATGAGAGAAGTCCGCTTGCCATTTTTGTAGCAGGAGAGCTTTCAACCTGGGAAGTAACGGAAGTTTGAGCCGCAGCATCTGATTCTTGGCCATTCTTGGTTGAAGCCACCGAATGTCCTGATTTAGGGGTGCTTGTTCCGGAAGACGATGAGATGCTACTGTTGGTTACGGTCTTTGCCGAGCCACCCAGCGTCAGTGTGATCCCATCATATACAGTGACAGAGGCGAACGAGCTGCCCAAGCTGGACAAGGTGTAGGTGACGGTGGTACTACCCCGATCCTCTACAACTTCAAGACCGGCCGTACCCAGACTGACGACCTGCTTTGTGGCACCCGCAGCATTGCCATCGGACGCTGCTGCAGCAGAAGTGACCACTCCCAAGTCATTCACTTCAGAGTGCGCAATATCAGCACCATTTACTGTAATAGCCGATCCTCCCAATGTCAACGTCGTCTCATGATACACAGTAACCGAGGATATTGAGTTGCTTGACCCTGGTACAGTGTAGGTACTAATAGTGCTACTGCCATAGTTGACAACTTCGACACCCGCGGTTCCCAGACTAACGACCTGCTTAGTTACGGAAGAATCGACGGCATATGTTCCGGTAGAGCCAGAGTTTGCGTCAGCAGAGAGTGTAACGATGGCCTTGTTCACAGTCATGGCCGAACCACCTACAGATAACGTGGTTCCGTCGTACACAGTAACAGAGGCAGCCGGACCATTAGAAACAGAGATGGTGTAAGCGCTACTAGTGGTACCATCGTAGTTGATGACCTCGATACCAGCTGTCCCAAGGCTGACAACCTGTTGACTTATCGTGGAAACAACTGAAGCCGCAGTGGAAGCCTGAGAGACTTTGGCAACTTCCGAATCCTCAGTCTCGTCAGATGATTGGTTCGAGTTGCCAGAAGAGGCTTGAGTAGAGGAAGAGCCCCTGGAGGATTCGTCATCGCCATCTGGGTTGATAGTTGCATTCCCGGAATTGCTATCAGAGTCCTCTGACGCATCTGTACTGGCCGCAGCTTGACCACCGGCTGTGGTTGTCGCGAGGTCCGACGCAGCCATGGCTTGTGTAGAAGCAGCTGACGCGGCAGTGTGATCGCCATCGCCCTTGGTAGACGCAGGAGCAGCGGTTGTCGCAATCAAGGCGTCGGCCGTGGGAATCGCATACGGGGGGTCGAAAAGTCCAAACTTGAAGTTGTGTACGCCACAGTGCAGCCAATACGGCATACCATATTTTTTGACGGCGTATGGCATAACTATAGATGGGTTGCATCGGGTGTCATCGTCCTTTATGGGATGTCTTTGTGTCGTTAGAGTAGAAACATCGTAGGAGCCTGTGCAATGGCTACCCAAGTCACTGAGGTAAAGTTGGCGGGTCGATCTTCGAGAAGTTGCTGTTTGGTCCGTATAAGGAACCAGAGTAGAGACTTCAGTCAAATCAAACTCAAAAATCTTTCTGCTGGTAGACGGCCCAAGCAGACCACACGCGTTAGATCCATACAGCGAGCTCACAGCCATGTATACCGATGGCGAGGTGCTTTAACCAGTTAGTTAACCCAACCTGAGTAACCAGGTCGGCTCAGAATTGCTCACTATGTGTAATCAAATAATGAATCGTAGTATGTGGAAGGATATGAGTAATTATCATTTGTGGGCCAGTAGAACAATTCCACGGTGCCAGCGTATCTAGAGAGGATGAGCACAAGAAATGATAGCTACATATGTTGAGGACGTACACGCTGCACCATGGGCTGTTCCACAGAGTTCGTGATTCTTCCGTGTTGTAGTACGAGCAGTTATTTGGCGCAATGTTGTCGGTGCTGGTTGGGTAGTAGGGAGCTGAAGTGATTGTCGATGGCACGTTAGTCGTAGTAGTGTCGGCTGTTGGACTGCTGCTGATGGAGCTGTTCGATGCAGGGATAGAAATAGAAATAACTTGACAGCCATATTAGAATATCACACTCAAACAAGAACTCATTCAATATACCGCTGCTGTAGGAAGTCCTTGCGCTCAATATAAGCAGCCCAATGAGGGCCCATAGGCTAGAGAAGGACAGCATAATTAGGATATACAGGTAAAAACAGAAACAAGTAATAGTAAAGATTGACGTATAGTTTTAACTAGAGAGAGAGCTTAGTAAAATCGGATATCTAGAAACTCTTGAAGGCATATCATGGAGGGAAAAAGACTGTTAGTGTACACACTAAGAAGTAGTTCTTCCATTGCCCTTCCACCGTTGAGATGGCCCACCATAACTGTGGAGAGGCCAACCTCCAGCAAGGCAAAATTCGATAATCACCCGATGACAGAAAAGGATGGCCGCGCATTCTCCTCTGTCGGGTCGGCACCCAAGCCGAAAAGAGTCTGGCATTGTGCTGACAGACCTGGACGCTGCGTCCAACACTTTGCGGCTGAAAAGAGATTGCGCGTACCCCTAGTGCGTGCGCTTCGCCTTTGATCAATCTCGGCCGAGCCGAATGCAGCCGGGAAGACTGTACCTGATCATCTTCAGCCCCACTAGACGGATGGTTATTCACTGGATTGTTTCATTGGCTTCGTTGGAGATTGCCGGCTTGTCTGCCAGGGTGCCGTGCGTTTCGTGTGCTGCAAAGACGGAAGTCGTCTGCTTTGGGACACCTGTGCCACGGCGCGTCCAAGGCTCATTCGCCGCATGGCCGGAAATAAGCACTCCTCCACAGAAGTGAATCCCACAAGGCTGTAGTTGTCAGGTCCACCGTCCACACTACTACTACTGCCTGAATCAATGGCGGATCTGAGAAGACATCGCATCTAGCAAAGTGTATCTGTGCAGTAGAACTCATCATCCTTGCGGCTTCTCTGACATGTCTGTCTACATTATCAATCTCAAACCTGAGACTGAAAGAACCCGTCTTACTGGACAATGCATATCCAGTTCCAGCGCAACCTCGTTCAGCCCCTCAATCGATCGGGAGATAGCGGAGCTAGAGACCCATCAAAACGGTGCGGTGCGTTGGTCAGCCCCACTGATTGCATTTAGATCACTTCATCTGTGGATGTCCCTCTCCCACATTTCGCATTGATCATCGGGTACAGTAAACGGTGGGTATTACGCCGCTGCACTCTAAGAAATTTCCTTCCCTGACGCATATGGGATGAATGCAAGCCCGTTCAAAGCCTCCTATTGAGGCGCTTGGCAATGATTTCCTCCATAATGCTGCCATTATTGGTTGCGTTCTTCTTTGTATCAACATGTCTTGCGTCTCGTGGTGGAAATGATAATGACAGAGTTGTCATCCGATCAACAGACAAAACAGAAACACTCGAGGCTGTTGTGATTTCTCCAAGTGAATACTTGTAAGTAGACCTTGTCCTCATTGGACTAGTTGCTAACATTATAGTTAGTGAGGGCAACGATGGGCCATGGAGTACCTTCAACCTCCGAGTAGGGACCCCAAAACAAGACGTTCGCGTTCTTGTTTCGACGGCGTCTCCAGAGACTCTAGTTGTGCTATCTGAATATGGCTGTTCGACGGCGGTCTTTTCGGATGTCCCTTCAGATTGTGCTGTATCAAGAGGCAACTTATTCACACCAAACGAATCTTCGACTTGGTACGACGCGGGTATATATTCTATAAATGGCAATGGTGTCGGTCTGGAGGCAAACCTGGGATACAGCCAAACAGCAAAGTTTGGCCTAGAATCTCTGGGTGTAGGGCTTGTTAATGGCAGCACTGGACCTACGCTCAAAAACCAGACCGTTGCTGGCATAGCCACAGCGGCGCCATTTTATCTGTACGCCATTTCCCAGACTGACCTGCCATTCATACTAACCTGATTACGCGCAGGGGAATATTTGGTCTAAACACTCAGCCCGTCAACTTTACGTCGCTGGGAAACTACTCGGCGCCGTCGTTCATCACAACATTAAAGGACGAGAATGTTATCCCAAGTCTTAGTTGGAGTTACACTGCAGGGGCAAAATACCGTACGCACCGTGTGATTTTTTCATGGGTTGATGCATCTTTCTAATTGTTAGCTGAAAACAGGCCTCAAGCAAGTCTACGGGCAGCTCATTTTTTCAGGATACGACACATCCAGGTTCACCGAAAACTCAGTAAGTTTCAGCATGGCCGACGATGTCACACGCGATCTCGTCATTGCCCTCCAGTCTATATCCTACAGCGGATCTGATAAATTAACAATTCTATCTTCGCCTATCAACATCTTTATTGATTCGACGGATCCTAACCTCTGGCTCCCGGACGAAGTGTGTGATGCGTTTGAATCTGCATTCGGGCTCACGACGGATAATACAACGGGACTATACCTTGTCAACGACACGCATCACAGCACGCTTGTTAAGACGGACGCCGAAGTGTCCTTCCAGCTTTCAGATGTACTTGACGGCGGTGATTCTGTGACGATAACTCTTCCGTACGATGCTTTCGCGCTGCAGGCAGAGTACCCACTGGTCGAAAACACCAGCTATTATTTCCCACTGAAGCGGGCGGCAAATGAGACACAGTATACTTTGGGTCGCGTCTTTTTGCAAGAAGCGTACGATCTCTTGTTTCAGTATATAACGATGTGGAAGACATGCTAACAATTGTCACAGTTACCTAACAGCGGATTACGAGCGCCGTGTCTTCAATGTGTCACAATGCACATGGGTAGAAGGAGCAGAGGAGAGCATCATCACAATCACATCCACGGATTCTGATTCCGATTCTTCTTCTTCTTCGTCGCCGTCGTCATCGGCCACTCCAGGGGCAGTGGAGTTCCACACCTCAACAATGGGCGGCGGTACGATCGCAGGCATTGTAATAGGATGCGTAGTTGTTCTCTGCCTCGCTGCCGCCGTCATATTCTTTCTCCGCCGGCGCCAAAGAGCGGCGAAGAATAGCGAAAATGTAACCGTGGTTCCTGACTCGCCTGATTCTGGGTTGGAGTATTTGGATCCAAAGACAGAACAGAGTTTATCGGTGCCTGCGAGTAGGTGCGGCGAGCTGGAGGGTGATGATCATCAAACATATGAATTGCACGAGGACCCAAAGATTATCCGGCCTAATCTCCAGTTCTTTGAGCTGCCGGGAAGCCCTGTTCGCAGGATGGAGTTGGACGCCGTGTCTACCGTAACTGGGCAATCGCAAGATGATAAATCGCCCAGTCCTCCTTAGTTGTATACCAATATTCATTTGTATATATTTATTTCAGATGCGTCATGACGTTAACCAGTGGAATATTTTCTACATCAAATGTGACAGGCTGATTTCGTTCAAGAGTGCATATCAACAACGCCTCTTGCATCGGCTTAACCTATCGGGTATATTTATCATTATCGATAAGGCATGTTCGTGATTGGTTTTAGAGCATGAATATGGGTCAATTTAATTATAGAAACATTGTGATGTACACATTCACCTGGTCTCTAGGTCGATTCTTGTTTATATACTATTGATACTCCTGGGCAGGCCTGTATTCGTTCGAAAGCGATATCAAGAAATCCTTCCAAAGATTTTAAGAGTGCAATTTTAGTATTCTCCCAAATTTAGTCGGTTGTTTTGTGTCGGAGACTGTGGATAAGAGCCCTTCACCTTTTAGAATATTCGGTACGGAAGATTTTATTATGAGTCCGCTACAGCTCCGGTTTCAGTGACAAAGCTTGATACTCAAGCCACCAGGAAGGTGACCAACAATATCCTCAATGCAATGCCTTTTGGGTTATTTTAATAGATACCGTTATTGAAAAATTTTTATGCCACTTGCAGTATTTTTTTCATCAATCTAAAATCACCTGTTTTGCACATGTTCCCATGGCGCGATTCTCTACCTGACTTTAACATGTCAAGTATAAGGGGATCCTGTTTGCTCTCCTATAGCCAAGCTGGCGAGGGGTCGACTAGTAGTTGGTTGTATGATTACCAGCGAATCCCCGCTGTTGTATGGGTCAGAACCCTTAAAAGTGATATAGCCGACTGGCACGACCCATATAGTTGGAACAGTTGATATCCGATCCAATCAACAAAAGTCAAGCGGGGTTCGTCCTCATTTCCGTAGAATGTTGCGGAGCCTCATTCCCGCTCCACCCACAATTTTGGCTGGCATCCACAATGTCGGGCCAATGGTGAAACTACGGACTCCGTCAAAATCATGGAAAACCGACCCGGCCGTTGTCAAATCACGTCTATTGGATAAACATAAATCACGGTATCAGGTAGATACGGCACTAATGAGCCTTTATATGAATGGCCAGGCAGTTTCTAGAAAAATCCGCTTGGCACAAATATTCACTCATAAACCTCAATAAGATGGACAATTAGCATCCTTCATCAACTGCCATGGATCTCTGTCAAGGTTTGCATTCATGGCCCCCCAAGGCTCCCGCAAACTTACTTAACATTATTGAGCCACTCCCCACTGAATAGCAACGCGTTTTTACACATAGTAACCCGCACCGAATTAGCCTATTCGGGAAGAGTATCGAATTGCGGAGTCCACGATGTAACCGCTGAAAGGGCGCCAAATCCACAGCACAAGCACGAGAGTCTTCCAGACGGTCATGTAATATACAGGAGAAAGTCTTAATAGAATGGATTCCAGTAGGCGAGGAGGCCAGTTATGGGTTTGGAGGTTAGTTAATAGCCTATACAAAATTTCCACTTTAGCAACAAACTTGGATAGGCTATATGTTCCCACCACGCCACATTTAAGAAGACGAAAAAGTTAACATTAGTTCTCCACTCTGGGTCCCTCAGTTACGGGGTTGTTTGCCTCGACGAGTTCCATTGCACGCCTCCTTGTCGTATTAAATTCCACTCAATTCCTCTTAAATCGGAGAGAATTTTGGTCATCGTCCTTTTCTTTGAGCATAGCCTCAGCACCACCATCAGTCTCGATTCGACCACACCGCCATCATGCATCTTAAAACCATTCTCCGAGTGGGTGCCATTGTCATAGCTTCGACCGATATATCGTCCGTGTTTCCCTATTTCCATGATACTCTGGAAGATTTAATCCTAGTATCAATCATGTCAATCATTACTGAACTATATCTAGATCTGCCTTCGAGAAGAGGCGTATTGTTCCCGTTGAAAATTTCAACCTAGTGTCTGAGGTGGCCCAGCCACTTCACGAAGGCTTTATCAATAACTTCCCAAAAATTTCTGATGAACAAGCCGGTCACCTACGACATTTCCATAATCTTGCAAACCAAAAAGATGGAGAGTGGCGCCATATGGGTTCTCAAGAGCCCGCTCAAGAATGGCTTGATGGGTACCGATATCAACTAGCGACGACGTCATACGCTGCAGGAGCAGCTCATTATTTTCGACTGCCGCTACTAAGGTCTCTGTTCAAGAGTCTATTCGAGGAGCTGATTGCCAAAATGCTGTTGCGAGATGTCTGGGGCTATTGGTTTCTTACTAGCCATAGTGGCATCAACATAGATCCCGATCTTACCGAGATGCGAAAACCCTGGGCTGATCCGATTGTAAAAGAAAATATCATGGCAAGTTCTCAGTTTTGTTCCAGACTACCAATTTCTCGCTAATACAACTCAGTATTCTGGCCATCTGATTCATATGGTTTCACTATACTCGATGCTATTTAACGATGATAAATATGACGAGAGTGGTGCTCTAGAGTTTAACTGGATCCCGGTCTTCTGTGGAATGGGACCGGAAAAATTTATCTATCACCGGACGTCCCTGCAGGAAGCAATATTGAAGGAGATGAAGAGAGAAAACTGGCTCGGTGTTTGCTGTGAGCCAAACAGCATTTTTGTCGTCTGCAACCAGTTTCCTGTAAGAACACTTTTACTCATTTCTCTATTAGTAGTAGGTGACTAACATTTCGGGTCAAAGATAATCGGAATGCGTTATAATGATGCTCGAGAGGCCACAAATGTATCCTCCGCTATTCTTGAAAAATATCAAGAAGCTTGGCAGTCCAAAGGCATGTTTCAGGACGATGGACTTATCATTGATTGGTTTTCTCCAAAACAAGACAGTAAGAAATTGGTAACCGACTTTGGTTTCACGGCTTGGTATGTCGCAGTACTAAAAACAAACATTTCGGGGACTTGATTATACTGACTGATTACAGGGCAGCTGCTTTCATCAATGCTTGGAATCCAGAGCTGGCGAAAACCGCGTATAAGACGGCGTATAGAATGGTAACTGAAACGATGCCATTGAATAGATCCGCAACAACGAAAGTACCAAAGACTTTAACCTTTAGGGCGGAATCGCCTGGCTCTTCACAAACATTGGTCAAACCCATACTTGGATACACGGCGCAGATGATCTCAGAACTTGGCGACGAGTCCGCCTTGGACCAGTACCTAAGCTTTGTCGACACAGCCTACTCTCCGACTTGGGAGAATGGTGGACTGTTTTATCCAGCTACTGCTCAAAGGACCGACAGCCTACCTCCTATGGACTCCTTCAGCGGAAATGCAGCCATCCCATACGCGAGGTTAAATGTGTTCCAGGGCCAGCGCAAGATGTATGAGAATCCTTGGACCAGAGAGCACTTTTCAACTTGCCCGTTTATCGACAATATCAATCTCTCTAGTGGTGTTGACTTTCTGCGTGGAAGCTGGAACGAAAGTCTTGCCGCCATGGCTATTACTCTGCGGTCCTCTGTCCGGGAGAGCAAGATGTGAGTGATGACTTAGTTTCCAAACCTCAGTTTCATTTATCACTAATATAATGATTCTAGCCTTGAATTTGATGTTTCTGGACTATATGCGGGAAAATATGCTGTTTATAGAAACCAACAACTTTTTGGTACATACAAGATTGATACTAAGGTGGATATTATCCGGCTCAAGCAAAATGTAACCAAGGACAACTTGGATATTATTGTCAAACGAGTGTAGGATTTTTATTTTATTTTAATCAAACGTTTTTAGCTAAAGATAAATAATGAGCTTGATCAGTATTTTGGCAGCTTCAGCACCAGAGATGCATTCTCGTGTCGTTTTGCTGTCTTCTGCTGCTCACCGTGCTGGCGAAGTCAACTTTGACAACATCAACTTTGACGGAAAATATGAGCCTATGCTTGTCTATACTGCAAGAAAAACAGCCAAAATTTGGATGGGCAACGAAATCGAGCGTCAGTACAGCAGCAAGGGCCTGCATGCCTGGAGCTTACAGCCGGGCGCAATTTTGACCAACCCACCGCGACGTCTGACAGAGGAACAAAAGCATGGTCTGTTGGACGACCCATATCTAGCCAAAACTTTTAAAGTCCGGAGCAAGGAGCTGCCACAACTGTCTAGGCTGCTGTAGCTTCTTCTCTAGAAGGCCGAAGGGGGGAATACCTTGATAATTGCCAGATTGCAGAACCATACGACCCCAGCGGAGAGCTATGGGGGCATGGGTACGCACCTCATGTATGTATTGTTGACAAGGCAATCAAGCTGTGGGAGAAATCCCTTGAATGGGCAAGAATATAACATGTACTGGATGCGATAATTTGTCTATTTTCTGGTCATTGTCGTTGAGAATGTGTTCTAATATGTGCGAATTATGATGCGCGCTGCCATTCTTAAATTTTCCTGCTCAAGGAAACGGCCATAATAATGCCGGTTCGTGTCGTGTATCTCTCAGTTAACTCGCCTTCAGGTATCAGGTCTTGATCACCGTTGGCCCTGAGAGCCTCGGCGAGCGTGCAGCGCCCCGTCTCCTTGAACCCCAGTGATGCGTACATTCCAAGAATGATTAAATTATCAGGTTTAACCATGATCCGGACCATGATCCCGACACTCCTTCCATCTCGACACGACATAAGAAAGTCAAATGCTGTCTGGCACAACTTCTTGCCCAGTCCTTGACTTCGATGGCCAGGCAGTGTGTAGAGGCTTAGCATTTACCATTTCCCCGCGTCTTCATCAGCCCCGGAGTACTGTTGTCCAGACTCTTCCGGAAGCTGGAATTGTTCGGCAGACATGGGTCCGCGTATTGTAACTTGAGCGACCCATTCACTTTTGCCTTGAGCTATGGCGATGCAGACGAATGTTTCCTTTCCTGGAGCCTGAAGACGAGACGCCCAGATCTCGTCCGATAATTGAGCCTCCATCTCGTAGGTTGATGAAAAGGCTGCGGGCGATTGCCTGAGCGCTTGGAGGCGAAGGGACTTGTATTTGGCTGCCAACGAGGGCAATGCTGGGTCGAGACGGTCGATTCTGGCGAACTGGTATTCCATGATGGAAAGAATCCTGGTGACGTGAAGCAAATACAAATATGGTGAAGTGATGGATGACTGAGGCGAAAGGACAGCTCAACTGGTGTCAATTCAAATACTAACTGTGGGTGACCCTCGGCGGAAGGGCCCCGAAAGTTCGGCCGAATTTCGGGAAGGGAGACCAGCAGCCACTCTCAGGCTTCCAAGAACCATTGACGACGCCGCGGTACTAGCAGCCGATTAATAGGAGATAATAGCCATCCACCTTGGCCTCAAGATACTGCTTATTTATGCATTCATCATATATTTTCTAATCTATGTCATAATTTTCCGGCACATCTGCCCCTCTCATCAAGTTTTCAAAAAACGTCGCATCAACGCCCTGAAAGGTCCAGCTATCACAATGTTCGACATCTAAATGCAATGAGCTTCGACGCTGCATGGTTTCGTCTAACGTACGGAAAGCGCTCATTCCTGATTCATCCCCCACCAAAGTTTCATTCCCCGCAGAACTTGTCATTAAGCTTGCTTCGAGGTCACTGCTGGATTGGAAAGTCTGAGAACCAGGCTGTTGTAGAGTTGAACCATTCACTGAGGGATTTGGAGTTGGTTGGCTTTCATTCGAAACAACTTGACCGGTTCTGGCCAATATTGGGGGGTTTCCCAGACCGTCTTGCCTTGGCCTCCCCGAAATATCCGGTATATCGGGAGAGTTTGTTTGCATTGATACCCTTGAGACTTTGCCCTCACGGGTGATTTTAATTGTGCCAAAGTGTGCAATACATATGGTCAATGCGGAGGAATCTCCATTGAACTGTGCATTGGGGGCCTCTGAGTTGTCTGCCGTTTTAGTGAGGTTGGGTTCCATTAATGAGAAAACATCTTCCGCCTCAAGACTTCTGGTGCTGTATTTGCTGCCCTCGGACGCGCTTTCCTCGACGGCTAATAGTCGAGAAAGTAGTTCAGCTGATCTTTGGGATAGAGGGTCAGTGTTGTGCTCAGTGAGCTGCTGCATGATCTCTGTGACCTGTTCTACCATCGCACGATCACCTAGCCTCTGGTGAGCTATAAAGCTGTCCCCGGCATGCTGGTTGGCGTTGACATGAGCCAATACTAGTGCCATTGCCGCAGTCAAGGCGAAAAAGTCGATAAACTTGTAACACAAGGCGGCTTTATTGAAAGAGCGAAAGGCGATAAAACGGGTTAGTACTTCGCGGCTAGAGGTGACACATGTCACCCTATTATAGATGTATTTGGGGTCTATCGACGCTCGAAGCATGAAGGGTAAGTGAAGCTGGTTGACAAGGCTATAATGAAGCAACTGATTAATGAGCCGAAGAATCTCCCAGAAGACCTCATCTCGGTTCGAGTTACTTGCCAGGGCAGCCATATTTGGCGGGAGCCACCAACGGGAAGGTAGTAACTGGGCTATTCGCTGGATTTCAATGTCAATTTCTCGGGTTTTTATGAAATCGTGGGATGAAACCAAGCCCTGTTGGTTACGTTCCAGGATCCGCGAAGCTATAACGCAGTGCATCCTCTCGAGCTGCCCCATCGGGGTGTCTGTGGCCAATGCAGATTCGTTTGCGAAATCTCGATCAAGAGAACCTTGGGAGAAACCAAGCATAAGGCACAGATATCTGTCTATGCTGAGAAGGCGAAACCAAATGAACTTTGGGTCAACAGTGCTGTTAGAATCAAGCATTTTCGTAGTCTGGCGCTTATTGTTGATCCCTATGAGTTCAGCAAACGTCATGGCACGGCGGAATATGAGCCACGCGCGGCGGAGATTTCCACCGTTAGCTCGAAACGACCCTTCTAGCATCATGCACTCTATTCCTTCAATGTAGCTCATGAGTTCTTCATTGGCAACAACGAGGCTGGAGGCAGTGTCAACCAATCTCTTCATCATTTTGGATGAGTTCTGCGATAAGCCAACACCCTGGTTCTGGAAATTCAGATGAATAGATTGGATAGATAGCGCAAGTAGGAGCATATGTCTGGCAATGAGAACGGGATGAGCGTCATAACGGGGCGAGGCTGTCAACTTCTCTGGTGACTCGGAGCCACCACGCGTCATGTTAGAATGAGGTCGAATCAACATCTGATGAAAGGAAGTCGCGATTCCTCCACTGTACTCCCATACTAAGCTGACATCGCGCGCGGAGGGAAGTGCAGCATGCAGCGTCGCGGATATCTGCCGAAATTTGTCTGGGCACGGAGTATTTGAGACCAGCGTGAGCTCGTGAATATTCCCGACTTGAGAAACCGATATACGGTTATCATGCGCACTTCCTTCACAATAACCATCCGAAGCCTACCAGATGTTAGGTTGCATGTCTCGCAGGTATCGAGTTGACTAGCCAGTGGAGAGTCACGCTCCGGTCCAGTTCCGGACTTGGGTGGATTTATAATGAGTATTGCTACTTGCATGCTATATTTTTGCTATTTGCATACTAAAATCTACCGAAGTCTACCCAATTTCCCTCTTATCCCTTAACCTCTTAAATTTTAATATAATTTATAGTAAAATATTCACTAAGCAAGTATATTAATAAATTATAAAAATAATACTTATTCTAATTAAATAACTATAAAAATAATAATAGCCTAACTTAAAGGCTTAAGCCTAGCTACCCTTAAATTATTTAAAAAATATATCTTTATAGTTTCCCTAAATATAAATATATTAAGGCCTAATTATTATTCTACCTACTAAAATAACTTTCTTAGCTAATAAGGAAAGTACTATTTACCTAGCTAATAAGCTACGGGCTTAGCTACCCTTACCTTATCCCTTTATAGATCCTTAACCTTATATTTTTAGCTATATAGACTATATTTTATATTACTTTATTAATAGCACCGGAGATCCTTGTAATATAGCTATTACCTCTTTAAGCTTAGCTTATAACCAGGTTCTTTGCATACTTAGCTTCAAAGGGCGGCTGCCCTATAAGGGCTACGAAATCACAGCAAAAGGTTATCTCGAGGTAGGCGACTTTGGTATGTGCACGGATAGGAAATGCCGGTTGAACCCTGGGTATGCCGGCTATACCCCGGTAGAATTGATTTTAGCGTGCAAATAGCAAAAATATAGCGTGCAAGTAGCAATACTCTTTATAATAGCAGCGTCTGGATGGAGTGGGCGTGGTCTTAAAGTGTTGCCCGTTGCGTGCAACTCAGATCCCGCTCCACTACGCAAGAAAGCAACATCTTGGGACAGCTGTGCAAGAAGTCTTTCAACTTTTTCCATACGCTCTGTAGCCTCATCACGATGACCTGCAGCTGGCTGAGATATTTCTTCTGGCAGCACAAGATCTTGGCTGATGCACTTGGCACCACGACGGTGACATTCCACGCACATTGAATCAGTGTGGGCACAAGGGATGCACCGGACCTTGCGCCGCTTGCACTCCCAGCAGCTGCGGGTGCCCTTGCGGGTTTTCCGTTTCCTTGGGGATTCGGGCTCGTCTGGCCGGCGCCGACGGAGGGAGTTGATGGAATCCATCTCTTGTACGTATCGGAGCACTTCTATGTGATCTGATAAAGGCCAAACGAGCTTCAGGCCGAGATGCACAAATATTTCCGCCGACTCGGCGGAATGGTGATGACACCTTACCATATTGAGCTTACGGTCCAAGGAGGCCTCGTGACTAAGCCTTTCAAATACGGCGTCATTTATATAGAAAAACGCCGAGGAATAATAGATATCTATATAACCGGCCTACAACGAGCCTGGCAATAAACGGCGTGGTAGAGAATTCCGCCAGTTCTTCCATGGTCAATCTGGTGGGCGGGTGGTGCGATGTTCAATTATGGTATATGCTGTGCTTATCGATGCCTTGAAATGAAATGGGCGAAGAGTCTCTGTGGCTCGGTGATCGCAGGGAATTGATTTACTGTTTCGAGAAGTGGTGTATTGTGAACAATGCTACTCGCAGAGCATGAAAGGCTATTACTGCTCATTGGATCTAGCCAGAAATGCGGCCTTTGCGTTCCCTGTTCTTCGTCGTAGTATCTTCAACGCTCGTGGATTTGAAAGTACCGTAATATTTCTTTTTAACAAAACCCGGAATCCCTTACTAAGTACTGTGAATTAATTTACGCAACCTTTATTATTCTAAAGCTTTTCCGCTAACGATAGTGATGCCATAGGTGCTTGCAACTCCTGTAGGTTCAACGCCGAGGCCAATTGTGCGAGTTGAGGGATATACCAAGGGAGGCCATCCCATGAGATAACATTCCTTTCCTTTGCCAGGAGAATTGTATCAAGGATAGTCGATAGTTCATAGCTGTCCCAAAACCCTTCTCTGCGGCGCATAGAACGAAGTAAACTAATGCACCTCTGCTGGATTTGCGGATTATTACATGAGGTGCACACCATCGTTATGGCGGGAAGAACATGTGGACTGAGAGAAAAGACGGCTTCCGAGCCAGATTCTTCGGAGGAGAGTACGCCTTCTACATTCATAAGAATATTGACGGAGGCTTCCAGTGTGAAATCATCTTCAAACGATTCTCGGTCAATAAGAGCTGTCCACACCGCTTGTTCCAAAGACAGACTTCGAATTTGGCGCAGTTGGTCTTTGGAGATATTGTCCCATTCGATTTGGCTCTTGAATAAATCAAACCGCGAACTCCACTTGTGGAATGATGCATCCAATGACCTAGTTTGCAGTTTCTCGAACCAAACAAGTTCAGATTGAGTTATGCGCGGATGAATGCTGGGGTCCTTGTTCGCCTCTTCTACTAGAGATTGAAACTCTAAACCAGCAAGATAAATCTTTGCGCTATATTCCGATTCGATGTCGGAGAGCGCCTGTGCCACTGCAACGGAAGATGGAAATGATGTTGTAGGCTCTGTTAGCTCGAGGGTGGTCTTTGGATTAAAGTATAGCTCAGGAATGACATCTAAACCCGTATACAATGATATGTCCTGTGCGAATAGTGATAGTAGCCGAGCTACATCATCAAATAATCTAGCCCCATCCCCCCTGATTTCAAATTTGGACGTCTCTCCGGGGATTGGGATCGAGATGTGATGGAGTGAAACAAGAATGGTACCTCCTGCCTGCAGATGATCAATGGACTCCGAATAACGACCCAACAGGATCTCTATGCAGATGAATATGACGCAACATGTGAGAACAACTTCGAGATTGTTGTTTGATGCGGAATGGGTAAAAGATTTGATGTGACGTATCGCCCTATTGTACTGCTGCATAGAGGCCTCCTCTAACCTTCTAGCAGCAGGTGTTCCAGGGCACTGGGATTTGAATAGTTTGTGAGCGGCCCCGAGCGCGCATAGAGCATGCTTGACAGGCTCCACGGCATGCCCGCGGGGAAGAGCGTGAGCGCGCCAAAACTCGGTCGGGGAGAGGACTGTTCCCAAATCCTCAATTGTACAAGTTTGCACATGATGGAAGAGGTCGACCTCAGTTGAAAGCTGGGAGATGTCGCTGATTAAAGCGCGTGGTAGTATCAGAGAGGCTTGCGACGTTAGCTGTGGAGGGAGTTGACGCGTGTTCTTTGGCCCAGGCCTCCTCCGTTTTGGGATGGGTTGGTAACCATCACAGACGTGTCCGTCAATTTGACATCTGCGGCAAAGAGGCTTCTCTTCGTCACACTTGAGATGGCGGATCCTGAAAAGTACATGAGTCTTGATGTTGCATATTTTTTTCGGGTTGGTAACACCCACTTGCTAAAGGCAGTAGAGTCAGTGAATTGAGTCGCCAAAGGGTTGGTACAACATTGCGCGCACCATGTAATGCATCCAGTCCGAGCTCTAGGAGCTTTTGCCCTAGTGAATTTCTTCTTTGGCTGTGCAGGTGTCATTTTGTGACAGTGGATCTTTTTGCCAAACAACCGACTGGCTCTTGGAACAAACACCTTTCTAGGGCGGATTCTTATGGGCTTATCAATCGCTCTCCATAATTTACAGGGCGTGCTAAAAACGTCTAGAACTAGCGGGTCCACTGGGCCGCATCGGTGAGAGCCAGGGCGTAACGCGTCGGGATAAGCCATTGGGCTAATTAGGGGTCTGAGAACATGGTTTGGGCGCCGTCGTTCAAATAATAACAAGATGCTAGTCTCTTGTTATGCGAACTGGCCACGAGACCATGGCCTGTTGACCTGCCTGCTATGCTATTGGCTTTGAAGGGCATATCCCGATATGAGCATCCACTTGAACTTGGACCACGATCTCAAGTGAACGAATGAATAGGTAAAATGGAGGTAAATTACTGTATACGATAACTAACATGTATGTTATGTATTTGATCATGTTGCAGCGCACCCAGGCAGCCCAAAAAAATTTGCTGTCCACAGACACCAACAAACCTTCTAGGCCGAATCTTCCGTCTTGGCTGCTTTTACGAGGTGACCAATCAGCGCCGACATTTAGGCTACCCGCCCCTTGCACATCTCGGGCCAGCCGATTCGAAAATGATCCAGCCCATCGCTAGCACGAGGCGAGCATTTCCCCATTTTGTTCAGCCACTATGAACGCTATGAAGTGTTCCTACCAGATGGTCTCTGAAAGCCGGTGAAGCGACCGGGAGCATTTTCGATTTATTTGCATAAATCTTTACATGCAGTCCGAGCGTGGATGCCATGACCTAATGGCCAGTGCTGTTGGCACTCTCAGCAACGGTGAGCTCGGATGGTTCATTTACCAGATGCTAATGAGGGGGGTTGGATATGCTACTACAGCCCTATGAGGCTGGCACTGCAAATTCTTCAGCCCCCAAGGCAGAGAACACAAATAGACAATGAACTAAGCTTAGTCACAGAGAAAGCGCTTGTTTTTGGGGGCTTGTGTCTGTCTAGTGTATCCTAGCGTTTGGTTTGTATTAGGACAGGGTGACAGTGATTGTAACCAAGTATGACGGAAAGAAAACATAAAAGAGTTCAATCTTAAATCCGGCCCCATTTATCCTACGAGACAGGACGCCAGTGATTTTACATCTCAAGCCTGTAGCAAAACCGCTGGTGGGCGCGTTCTGCCCCAAACACAGTCAGTGGAGCGAACATCATGTACGTGGGTCTCAGTCAACGAATGTCTGTATTCCGACAAGCAAAGGGGACAAAATTTGGCATAACGATATGGATAAAGGATTCGATATCTCGGCTGTATCAGGTAGCTAAGTACATACCACCAAATCCAAAAAGGAATAAAATATTAGATTGGTGCCACTCGGCTCGCTACACAAAATATGAAGTCCGACCTTGCTTATCGGCGTATTTGTGATTGGCCGAGTGATCAGGGTATCAGCCATGTGCACCATTGAACCATTTGGGTATGCAGAGCATGCAGGTGTATGGATTACCATTATTCCGACAACTAGTAAATAATATGCCTCGGCTAGATCTAGCCAGTCAGACGTTTCGGCACTTCTCTGGGCCATTTCCCGAAATGATCGCCTGCAGATGCAGGGTGTACTTGACCACGGCAGACTACCGGTACGTGTGAAACGGACAATGCAGCAACTATCAAAATATCACCTAGCAATGCGGATGCGCGATATTTTGTCAGCCTAGTAGGCCGTTGATTATAACGCACTGCTGCCCCCTTTCAGCTACAGAACTGCTAATTAAATATGTAAGACAACAGAACCATCTCTTGCAGTTGCCATAAACGACATTCATAATTTTAAAACCCCCAATTACCCTAGAGATGACTGCACCAGAGGAATGCATCGAAATCGCCATTATTGGGGGTGGTATTGTCGGCCTCGTGCTCGCTGCCGGTCTCATACAAAGGGGCATACATGTAAAGGTATACGAGCAAGCACGCAACTTTCGTGAAATTGGTGCCGGAATAGGATTTACAGCAAACACAATCCGGTGCATGGACAAGATAAATCCGCGTGTAGTCACTGCGTTGCGCGCGGGTGGAGCTGTTAACGCGTCTCTAGATAGGCAGGACCCCAAGGCATATTTGCGATGGCTGGACGGCTATACGAAGTGTCAAGACGAGCCAATGCATCAAAAGTTACTTTACCAAATTGATGCTGGTGTTGCGGGATGGGAAATGGTTCGCCGAGATCGCTTCTTGGAAGATCTTGTCAAAATCATCCCGGACAATGTAGTCAACCTACATAAGCGATTGGGTGGCATAGAGGATGATTCCAATACCGATAAAGTAATTCTCAAATTTTGTGATGGCAACACAGCTCAAGCCGATGCCGGCAAGTTATTTTGGACAGTCATTCTCCCGATGCCTTGCTAACAATCGCATCCCAGTAATCGCATGTGATGGCATCAAGTCCAAGGCACGACAACTCCTTCTTGGTTTGAACAATCCAGCCTCAAATCCTCAATACACATACAAGGTGGCATATCGAGGATTGATCCCAATGGACAAGGCTATCCAGGCCATTGGCGAGTACAAGGCCTATAGACAGCATTTTCACATCGGCCCCAATGCACACATAATCCATTATCCAGTAAATATGACAACAGTGGGAATTACCTTCTTCATCGCGGACACTAATGATTGGCCTCCCGACAAACCTACAACAGCCCGGGCATCGCGTAGGATGGTTGAGGAAGCACTGGGAAAATGGTCGACTCCGGTACAAAATCTGGTTGACCTACTCCCAGATGAACTAGACCAATGGGCATTGTTCGACTTATTCGAATATCCTGTGCCCAAATACAATAAAGGGCGAGTGTGCTTGGCAGGGGATGCTGCACATGGTTCAAGTCCCCATCATGGCGCAGGTGCTTCTATGGGAGTCGAAGACGCGCTCTGCCTCAGCACATTAATTGCTGAAGTGGCCACAGACGCCCACAATAATTGGGAAGTCAAGTCTAATGCTTTGCAGGCTGCGTTCGAGACGTTTGATAGTATACGCCGCACGAGGACGCAATGGGTCGTGAATAGCAGTAGGCGTGTTTGCGATCTATATCAGCAGCCTGATTGGGCTGACCCAAAGCAGCGTATGAAAGCTGAAACATGCTTTGAGGAAATCAAGGACAGATCATTCAAGATCTGGCACTTTGACTTGGAGGCTATGGTGGAGGAGACAATTCGGGATTATAAGCTGAGGATGCGCACGCCGTAGAAGAAAAATAACCAAATATGAACATAAAAAACATGATTCTTACCATTGTGATTGGTTCCAAAGCTTTATTCACGAAATGTTTATTAAGGACACATCGGCGGTTTCGTTTATATTGTCGCTTTTGTTAGCCGCTAACCAAAAAGAAAATCATGGAAATATACCTCTGATTCAGCGACGTAGATTCTATGAAATCGTAATCTGTACAGTCTGGCCATTTGGCTGCAAGTTTTATGCATCGACGCGATGGCATCAATAACCTCAGAGGCTTAGCTTAGCAGAGGTCCATGCTTTGTCTCAGACCGTGCCTAGGTAAGTTATTAAGTGACGGGCCGAATATAGTGACGGAAAATTCAGGCCGCTGATTTGCAACGACGAACCTTCGTCCCTAAAGCCCGTATTTAATATCGCGCATGTGTTCAAAGAGAAATGTGTGATTAATCATCATCTTGGATTGTACTTTGTTATTAATTTGTTTGACTGCTAGTTGCTGATTTCATTCTAGAACATATATTGCACATCGCTTGAATGTGAAAGATAACATGTGGTAATGATTTGTTTTTTAATAATATATGAACCGTTCATGTCGAATAAACCCAAGGAATAGGTTGCCAAGGAGGTCCGTTGGTCGAGTAGACGCATTTCCCAGGTGAATTTTAATCAGACTTGGGCACCAAGGTAACTGCGCTTAAGTGTAGAGGGGATTATCTAAACGGACAGTGCAATGTCTTACAGAGTATTATGAATTGGTCTGTACACTTTTTTGTGCTGGGTTTCAGAGATGCTAAAAATAAATAAAAGTGACACTGCCGATCAGACCCATTCTGAGGTCTGACCAGAGTCTAATTGATAACTACGGATTGCTCGGACCCCTTCTTGTCGGCACAATTTTCTTTGCAACAGCATGCACGGATGGGAATAATTCCCCAGAGACAGTCATGAAATCAAGCTTAATTTGCTTGGAAATGCTAAGGTGATGTCACTTTTGTATCAGGCATCGAAGGTAATTAGCTTGACGGAAGTTGAAGATAAATACCGCCGTCCCAACGTTTAGCGTAACCAAACCACACACACCATTACCGCTCTTTAAGTCACCCTCCTTTCGAAACAACTCATAAATATCCACATTCCTTTCCATTCGACTTCAAGATGAAGACTTTTGCTACCATCGCTCTCGTTGCCACTGGCGTCATGTCCGCAGCCATTTCTGGGCCAATCGAAAAGCGCCACCACACTGGCAGCGACCTCAAGTACGGAAACAAGATTGTTAACTCTGCTGCCTATGGAGTATTCCTCAAGACCGACGTACAGCTTGATGTTAAACTCGACTTGGAACTCAACGGTGCCCTAGAAGCCCGCCAGGTGCCTGAGCCCGACTCAAACCGCAATGAGGCCAACCCCGACACTGTCTTTATGCTCTTCTGCACAGATGCTGTAAGACAAGTCGAATACATCGAAACTACTCTAAATACTAATAAGGAATAGGGATTCCGTGGCGACTGCTTGGTCTTCGGTGCCAAGCCCGGAAAGTGTGTGTCCTTTGATATGTTCGAATCACCCAAATCCACCAAGATTGCCGACACCTTCAATGATAAGGTCACTTCCTTATCCTCAAATACTGGTGGAAATTGTCAATTCTTCACGTATGTGTATTTAATCCCAACCACACGATGCATGAGACTAATAATATGCCACTATAGGTATAAGGGCTGCAATGACAAAGGCGATGACCGTGGCGTCACTTCTTCCTATAACTACAATTTGGCTCAGGCTCTTCCAAATGACCCCAATATTGTCCGGAACGACAACCAGATTACATCTTGGAGATGCTAAGTGCATGAAACTGTCCAGTTGAGACCAGAAGGTGGAGAAGGAGTAGGTGGCTGATCTTTGACTCCACGCCTTAGCTTCAGAAATGCACTGAGATTGTAGAGATTTCAGTTCTGTATTTATGGCTCGCTGGTAGTTTTGTTATAGTTGAGATAGTACACGAAGCATTCAAATAAAGATCAAGCAAAACAGAGATGAAATACATCATTATGACCACAACAGTGACGCCGCTAAATTGAAAGCATTTACCGTTCAGATTTAAGGCTATTGGTTCTAATATCACTTCACTTGGACCAAAAGTATACCCAACCTGGACTGCGTATTTTTCCTCATTACGCCACAGAAAGAAACATTGCAAATAGCATATCAGATACTACTAAGGTCTACTTTAATACGACAACTATAGGTAAAGGTCTCTTGTAGATGGAGGCCACGTTGTTTCTAGTTGAGCCAAATTTAAAGTAGCCGACTGTCAATGCATATCATCATGTATGTACTACACAACATGGATGTCATATGTTCTATTGGAGATTCTAGTGAGTTTCGAGTAGTGTAAATAGCTATCATTGGACCTTAGTTAATGAAAAGGGCTACTGTTGCCACTTAAGACTGGCAAATGGGGGACGGCGCGTTTTTCGTTAGTGACCATTTAAACGGGAGTATTATTATTATTACTATTATTATTTTTGTCTTGATTCTTGCTGTTTTGTCGGGGTTTATTTCGTGTCAATAGCCATCGGCCATGTACTCTTGTCTCAACTTTCGGCGGATTGACGCAATACACTGATGGAATAAATGTTCATGGAAGCAGAGGCATTTTACCCTTCAAAAAGTAAGAGCAATTGAGGCTTTGGCTACCCAGACCCAAGTTACTGAAACCGTCCATTGATGCAAACTACATACCGAATATTAAAGTTGCGACGAGGAAAAAGGGGCAGTGACGTCGATTCAACTACCAGAAGAGTTTGGTCAGGATATGTTGAGCTGGTTACGGTCGAAATTTAGAAAGTGATGGACAGAAACAAGGAAGGATTTGAACAGAGGTATAAAATGAGATCCAAGTCGAACACTGTCATGTTCATAAAAGGTTTGGCATAGGACACAACCAAGGTCTTAAATTTAGGTATTGTTTGCATTCTACAGATGCGAACTATATAGTTGACAATTGTGCCTTGGTTTGGAGAGGAGTAGTGGAAGATTTCGGTGATGGTAGTCTTGGAAAAACACGTTGCAGGGTTTTCTATGATTGGCTCTTACGGTGGTCCGACTTCCACCATAAATAAATAAATCTCTTGGAGATTCATATTATGTCTTTATATTCTATTTCGCTGATTATGATGTATTGATATACCTATGCCATAATCTCCTTCATTTCGACCTGCTCAAGGGCCCCGGCTTACTGAAATCCAGACGTTTGTCGGTGATCTCAGCATTTCCCTCCGGAGTGGTGAAGGGATACTTGGCATACACACTGTTTTCAGTATACCACCCAGGGAAGGCCTTATCTAGAAGCTTGTGCATCACTCCACCCCCAGCTATCTTATAATCACTGCTGACCGCGTCGAAGCTATCTTCAAGTTAGTAAATTACACGAAATGCTAAGAATGTACTCACCCAAAAACAGTCAGGTTCGAAGGATTAAAGTCAACGGCATAAAATCTGTCTCCGCGAACCAAGGCGACAGCGTCAGAGAGAATGGCGTAAGATGTTGTGAAGCCGGGGCACAACCCAGAGCCTGGAACCATGGGCTTTTTGGTAGCTTCTGCAATAAGCCCTGGATATAGTTCAATGTTGTCGGGGTGTGTGTAGAGCTCTTCAACTGTTGGTTTGTATTAGTACGAAGATGTCAAATCATGGGCAGTCATTCGTCTTACGAGATTGGGCGATATACGGATCAGGATTCACATCCGCTGAGTAGAATTGGTCAGTGTGCATATACACAGCGGACAAAAAGGCTGCTTACTGAAAGAAGAATAGGGTTCCAGGTTAAAGAATTTCCTGAATTCATTCAGCGAAGCCAGGCCCCACTCACGCCCTCGCTTGATTCCCTGCATCTCGATTGCCTTCAAGACACGTGGTATGTTTCGAGCCCCAAATGCTCCTACACATGGTTAATAATTTCATACTCGGTAACTATATAAAGAGGATAAATGATGTGGTGAGCGGAAATAACATACCAGCAACATTGTCAGTGGCTCCCTGGAGAATATCTACCAGCCCCTCATCATGGAAGGTCCCATCAGCAGACCTCTTCAGTTTTCCAAAAGTCCAATCCTTGGGCTTTTGAGGCAATTTATCCCCCCAATCTTGTAGACGTTTTCTATAGACATGCATAGGTATATCATCTTGGTGACACTGTATTAGGTAAATACTATGGTTTAGAGTGTGCGGGTGACTTACCAATGTCAGCGTAGTCACCGAGAATCTCGCAGAACCGCTCGTTGACCCAAACTTCGTCATGAGCACTGATGGCACTGTGCCATCTATAGATGACATTGAATTCGACGCTGACTTGATTGCCGATTCCACGAGGCGTGCCTTCTTTGTCAAAGATGTTATTGAAGTCTTCCCGCGGATCTAGCTTCCAATCCGAATCAGCCGGGTTGCGGTTCAGATTCAAAATGGTTCGCAGGTAGTCATTCATGACAATGTTAACGTATAAACCGCAGGTAACGCTATACCAGGCACGTTAACAAAGAGTCCAGCTAATTAAAAAGCCAATGTCACGTACAGTCTGCCAGTTTGAAAAAGATCATTGTCACGTTTCAAACGAGCCTTCTCGTATTCAGGAGTGCCTTCAGTCAGATTGTCTGGCATGCTGAAGCGACCGCTCTCGTTAACGATGGCCAGCTCCTGAACGATGTAGTTATGGAAACGATTGAAAGCCACCAGAAGAGCGCAAACACCAGGAGGCTGACTGAGAAATCGTCTGTCGGAAAAGGTATCCTTTTCCAATAGGCCGTTGCTCTTGGTGCGGACCGCCTCCTGCTCCTTGATGTTGTTGCCATACAATGGACTCAAGTCAAGATAGGACGAACTCATTGATCTGGTGATATCGTTGCTGTCTGTGTAGAAGAGATCTGTTCAACATTGATTAGAAAGTGCCAAGGGAGTATATTCTAGCGCTGGTTGTGTCACCGTGAGTAATAATGGTTGCAAAGTGAAAAAGGCTACTAGAAACTTTGGTGGGGTGTTCCTTCACAGACGAATCACGCACGAAAAGAGCTGTTCGTGTTAGACTAATCATAATTCCGTCTAAACATCTAACCTACCTTCAAAAATAGCAGCTGGTTCTGGGAGATTGGAAGGTGGGCGTGTGGGCGGGACAGTTTGAGCATATCTGCTTCCCGCCACACCTAATGTGACACTGTGTTTGGAGTAGGTGATGTTCTGCGATATTCTTTATCAGGCGTCTGATTTTTTCTTTGACGAAGCGGCAGACCTACATTATCAGAACCATCCGCACTACGGTATCTGAACGTGTCCCCCAAATAAGAAAGAGGCGGGTGCTGCAGGTTACTCCACAGAGAGTGAATGAACTTTGCGTTTAGTATACTCCGGAGCCTTGAGCCATTTGGTAGAGAGGCTGCAATTTGGATAATGTACTCAACCTAGATTCGGGGGTAAGTCTTGCTACACTGCCAAGTGCATGTTTGCTGATGTGTGAAGTCTCGTACTACTTACAAGATAGCTGCGATCATCAATTAAACCTCCATTGAGCATGGCATCCTTGACTGCAAAAAGGATTCTCAAATTTGGTATGACCCGGGTTGATTGACTCCAGAGATCACCGGCAATTTCTTCCAAGAGGCTTTTTGGGTGTAACAGAGCCCCGCTGTTGCGAGGTATAGTTTGTGAGGAGAGGCTCATTCTTTTTTCTGGTGGGAACTTTTCCTCAAAGGAAATGACCAGGTCCTGGCAAAGGGCTTCACTGCAAGAAGTAGGCGACGTTTCCAATTGGCTGGCCACGGTACAACAACGAGGAATGGGGAATGTTAAAGTATAGAATCACAGGGCGCACAGAATGTGTATAACCGGACTTTGCTTTAAATAAGGATATGTATATTCTTAGCCAGTCAGCGTCGGGCGAAAGAAATCACGCGTAAACCTGTACGCAATGCGCTCCTCAGGAGGCCAACTCAATGCGCCAAGTTGCTAGACTAGGGCCTGACGCTATTGGACGTGGCAGTGCTGAATTGCGCCAATTACGGAAAACTCAGACAATGATTGGCACAGTGGGCAAATATTGAATGACCATTTTCGATAATTCTACGCCACGTCTGGCCTAGATCTCCACAAACTTATTCGCTGGTCATAATTTTCTGAGCCTCGAACCTCGTAGCCGCACGGGAACCGGCGGCCCGGTCGGACACTACACAGCGTGCATTCAGAGCCGTTTCCTTTTTCCACCTTTTTGCATTTTTGCATTAGCGATTGGTAATCTAGCATGGTAATGTTGATGCAGACGGCTGTCATCAGCCAGCTCAATATTGAGACCCGTATCCACAACCGTGGCAAGCGATATTTGCTTTTGCGGCTACAGTGCTCATTTACTAACGTTTAGCCATGACTGGGCTACGTGAAACTGGACGCCTTTCATCACCTTCAGCTATGGTTACCAAATGACGGACATAACGCCACCCATTAACTTGGCATACAAGCTGATTTCAAGTTGTCATAAGTTGTAGAACGGAGGCCCTCAAATTATCGATGCCATGTGGGCACTGCCCAGATCTGATGGGTGGATGACTGGGTCGTGATCCAGGGAGGCATTAACGCTGTGTAATTTCCCTGTCGCATGAGTCTTTTGGTTTACGTAGATCCACCCAGACGGCGAGCATGATACCGCGCCGTAGAGATGCGTAATGTGCTGTTCCCCAGCCATGATGTGATCAGAATATGACGGAGGGGAACAAACGAGCTTCCAAAGTTTTGGGTTTTGGGTCAAATCCCACTGGTCCCACCGCCGATTGCCTGCTCTCAGCTACTCTTCACGTTCTGTATATAGTCTTCATTTTCACCACTATCAAGCACATACGACCATAGCTCTTAGAAAATACGGGATCCCGTCCGCTCTCCCATAGTCAAGCTGAGAAGCGGTGAATTAGTACTCGGGTCGGTGACGACCGGGGAATCCTCGCTGTTGTATGTTTTTTTTTGGAACTATTTTTAATCCCTGCCCTCCTTTCCAATGTGGATCGACCACCCCAGCCTGGGCCAACTTTGACAGACAGACCAACCAAAGTTGGCGTCAATGAAGTATTAAGACTCAATATGTCTAGTGGTTGACAACCCAAAGGCTCTCGTGACTCTCTTTTTGCATCCAGTGGCAACGTACCACAATCAAAATCTCTGCCCTTTGTGTTTTTACACGGCGTGCTCTTCCAAGCCATCTTGATTTGAACACAGGGACGAGGACGTCGAATTTCGAAACCACATTGAATCTCGTCGCTCGATATCCAATAGGCTTCCATGGTAGCTTTGCTCTTGAGATGGCTCAAACTCTAGCGAAACAAGAGGGCAGCGCCGACTTCTCAGACCCACGGGCACCCATATCCACCCACCCCAACACTTCACCCACGACACCTTCATGCCTCGATTCGAGGGGCAACCCGGCGTCTAGTCAAACTAGGCGCCATAACTATGGTATCAACTGCGGAGTATATTGTACGGTATACCCTACAGTGCATCTGTCGTCAACGAACGTGGATTGCAAACTGCTAACGGTAGCATGCAGGCAATAGAATAGACCCTGGTCGTGATCTGTATTCT
Source organism: Calonectria pseudonaviculata (assembly GCA_004380915.1). NCBI lineage: Eukaryota > Fungi > Ascomycota > Sordariomycetes > Hypocreales > Nectriaceae > Calonectria > Calonectria pseudonaviculata. The sequence continues at coordinate 1,219,754 of PGGA01000015.1, forward strand.
TGTCATAGTCGCCCGGCTATTAATTCGTACTAAAAAGAAGAAAAAAAATTATTTTGGATGTCTGAATTATTTTTGGTGCTGGGTTTGTTGTTCTTCTTGTGTTTGAATATCGGAGATGCATACATCATTTCCACGGGAGCTAAATCGTATATCGATTATCTTTATCGTCGTGGTGCAAAGGCCAGTCAGCCGGTTACTCAGTTTCCATAGGATCTGTAAAGCGACTAACAACTACAACAGTGGTTCTACGTCTCCGGACTGATTATTGATTGGGCCTTTTATATCCCACGGTTCAGTCCCCTCATGTTTTACTATGACGTATTTCCTATATCGGAGGAAAGGTTGCGGTGGTATTTATATGGCGTGGCAATCTACAGAGTGTGCTCATTTCTCATCACTGGAGGTTTGGATTTATTCTGTTGTGGCTTTCCAATATCCTAAAACTGGTACGTTATGCCAAGGGTAACCATGCTTCTTCCCAATGTCACCTGCTAATAGGTTACTTGCAAAGGGCTGAAAACCCAAAATGTTCAATTCTGATTGATCCAGCGCCATGGCATGTGACTGGGCTCTCGGTATAGTCTCAGAAGTGATGGGTAAGACGATTGCTGATGCGTGGTTTTTTTTTAGCATAGACTGATGAGCCGTCCCCTCTCCTAGTTTTCATATTGCCATTCGGTATGCTCTCAACATTGAAAAGTCTCACCAGAAGGGAGAAAGTAAGCCTAGTTTGTCTATTCCTGCTCAGTGCTTTGACGATAATTGCCAGCATCGTTCGGTTTATTCTCACGGACCACGTGTAAGCCTCCGAGTTCTAACGCTCCAGCGTCATTGAACTGGTATAACCAGCACTAACCGAACCTAGACATTCTGGCATGGACCGAATTCACAATACAAACTATTATTGTATCGCTACCTGCATTGCGCCCACTGCTTTGCGGCATGTCGTAAAGATGGAGCCGGCTAGGAAGTTATGGGGGAAGCCGGCGAGGGTCTTCCAAAAACGGTCAAGAATATCAATCATCAGAAGCTGGAAGGATGGCAGTCGTTTGGCTGAAAAATCAAGAATGGTGGTCATTTTGGGTAGTTGATTTATCGATACTCCAATCCGCTTTGGAATGTGATGTTTGGTCCAATGATGCACCAGCGCAGATTGGGAGGAAGCCGTGGTTTGAATCCTAGGACGAGGCAATTTTTACAATATCACAAACCTGAGTAACAGGGTATCCTGGAGTCAAAGGCTGACAGCAAAGCTGCCGTCTTACACTTCTGAATGTGAAAACATGGGGAGGGAATAAAGTTGTGTGGGTGTACTCAATGCCCCTCGCAATGCCACCCGAGCGTTACCGCAATTTGTTATGGCCATTACGTTGGCGAACTCTGCTCACTCACTACCGAATTTCACCTCGCAGTAACGTTACAGCCGAATACAGTGGCAAGATTCCTCCTAACCAGGGCCACCGTGCTGTAAGGTGCCTCTGCAGGTGTCAGAAATCAATCTTACACCATTCGGCGACCCAGAGCATAAATCGGCGATCTTTAGCTTACTCCCTGTGCTTTTATCGCCGAAAACAAAAATATTGGGGTTTTTCAATTCAATTCCGAGTTCATAGCTCCGAAAAGTTCCGAGAAGTTCCCCGAATGGAAAATCGTTTCAGTATATAACTAACAAGTTGCAAATAAAAAAGTGTTCATGACACATCATCCCCAAATTAAAAGACAGGTCAACAATATCAACTGCAAAATGTCAGCCCCCCTTGAACTATTTGTTTTGACTTGGGGAGTGTATCCTCGTCGGGTTTTGCTTTATCTATATGAAAAGGGTCTCGCCCCTTCCTCTCTCATCAAAATCACCGCCGCCCACCCAAATGAGGAAGGAAAAATGGTCGCTGAAGGAAAACCAACGGGCACTGTGCCAATTTTGAGACTTCCAGATGGAAAATTCCTGAAGCAATCTATCGCAATCCTTGATTACTTTGAGAATGTTTGCGACAATCCGGATCCAAGGCAAAGTTGGCAGGTTCAGCTGGCCAAACTAGCCTCAAGTGGCAGTATGCGAGGCAATTCCCACGAAGAGCAGGCTATGACAAGAGAAATGATCTCTCTAGCAGATGAGTCCACTAGTCAATTTGTATTTGCTTGCCACAAGGGATCCAAACTTTACATGCCATTTGAGACCACAAATGCCATCGCTGGGAAACTGGCATTAGAATATTGCAAAAGGGACTTGAAATTACTCGACAGTTATTATGCAACAAAAAAACAACTCGATTCAGGCAGACAGCCCAATATTGCTGACTGTGTGCTTTACTCATTACTTCACTATGCAAAGGGGCTATACGACATTGATCTATGCTGTGAACCGGAGTTACAACATTTGCGGCAATTCTACAAGGAGTTTGGCAGCAGGAAAACTGCCCAAGTAGAGGATGATCATTTTCCAAAGGACATTAAATGCCTAGCTAGCCAATGGTTCGTTGAGGCTTCTGTATAGGAGCAAAAATAGGTGTAAGGTCAAAATGACTTCCCTGTTGATGTAGTTAATCACCACACCACTCTTTCTTAAATAAGATAATTAGTCGGCAACATAATAATAGTAAGAAGATGCCCAAGCAACATAAGGTTGTATCTGCTGGCTTTATCTCATCAAACGCCATATGCAGATTTACATTGATCACATATGGCGGCATTGTAGCTCTTCTAGATAATCCTGCTGGCTCTATCGCAAGCAAAACATGCCTAACCGCGGGGAAATCTTGGATTGACCCCTCTGTCGAAATTATAGCATACCTCTCAGGTTCACTGTACTCTTAACTTCGGCCTGATCGTCCGCTTGGTAAGATTAACGGTGAATGAGGTTCAGTAAGTGCCGCCAGATTCGTGCAACCAATGCAGGCGGACGGACAATCCTTGGTTCTCGATACGCAACGTTATATTCTGGAATTGAAATATAGACGATGTGCTCATAATGCGATGTAATGAATTGATGTCTTAGAGGCTCTGTCTTTATCAAAATTTCCAGTTGCCTCGGTATGCTGTGGGTCTAGCTATCTTTTTGTAGACCTGTTGCGCATCCGTGTTCTGTTATGACGGTGAAGACAGCCATGGCAAAGTTGCTCACCGAATTCATGTGTCCGCAAATGAGACCGAGGCAAACCTTGAGTGAAGATCTTCTAACCAAAAGAATTATCTAAACAACTCTTTCTACCGTACCGACCTGATTTGTCTTGCGCGTCCTTTGGCTACTCTGTAATCCTTTTCCGGTACTCAATTTGGGACAAGAGAATAAGGGCATTCATGTCATTCTCTCAAACTTCAACCACGAACGGTGGGCAATGGTGTGTAAGTTTCTCAACCACCCCAAAAATTGAAGAAAAGCTAGATCTAACCTTGGTCCAACAGGCGGTAGTATTCGCATGTCGAGGTCTATTGTTGAAGAGAGTCTGAAGTGAGCAAACTAGCGTCACGTATTTGATAAGCAGCTCATTGACCAGACCGTCATCCGCGCAAAAGTAAGCCCTTGATAATGAGTTAATGGGTACCTTAACTATCATCCTGATAGACTAGCGAAGATGATTACTCTAGTAGAGGCCAATCAATCTTGGCTTGAAACTATTACCTACCAAATGTGTCACATGCCTTACAAGTAGCAAGCACAGCACCTTGCAGGTCCTATTGGACTACTCAAGATGAGTGTGACTCGCGCTGCGCATGAGATTGCAGATGAGGCTGTCCAGATGTTCCATCGAACATACAAGTTCGATGCAATTCTTGGTAGCGCAGAGGAAGTGCTGGGAGATCTTAGTGTGAGACAAGCTATGCTGAACTTCGCCAAGGTCCATGTTATAGGATTGCTTTTGAAACAACGCGACACATGCATGGGCAGTCATCTATCGTAGCTTAGAAATGGCCTGGGCCTGAATTAGAACAGGTAAAAAACATATTTTAGTCACATTTTAACCCCGTTTACAGTTTGTTGTTGAGAATATTTGCGTTGCCATGACAGAGCATCAAATCAATGTCAGCCATATTTCATTCAACCTTCCATTTGGTTCTGCATCGGATAACCGTCCAATAGCCTCTCCATGCATAATACTATAAACATAGCATTCGCCAACAACTCGATAAGCATTTTCAACAGGTCTGAGTAAAAAGGGGACTTTTGCCCCAAGTAAAGTAGCCAAGTGGTCTCCGACTCTCATATTGTTCGAGGGGCCAACTCCAATCATTCCTGATTTCGTCGCAAATATTACGTGGCTGAAAAGGTAGCGCGAACGGCGTTGACATAGGGGGCAGATTCTCCACCCTGTGCTAGCTCTTCCAGATCCGTCAAGTTTTGCGCGTTGAAGGCGTGTGGAATATTAGCCAAAGAGAAGACTGCATCAAGTGCCCTCCAGTTCAGTTCTTGCGCGAGGAAAGCAGCTGCAAAATTAGCCAGATTGGGTTCCGTGTCCACAGGATATCCCCTCCAGTCCAAACCTCCTGTTAGAGTCATGGAAATAACTCGGAAAGCTTCTGTGGAAAACATGGTGTCGCCCGTACCTCCCTGAGACATGTGTGGCTGTTGATACGTTTTGGTGGATGGAGAATAGGTCCAGCATAATGAACTAGTTTCCTCGGAAAATATCGAAGCGATTTCGTCTACAATGACTCCTCGAGTTTCGAGTGTCGACCTGCCGTCTGGGAGTCGTATCTGGCGCGGCATACTCGTCCCGCATTGGAATTCTGCGTGTGGTACCATTGGTCTCAGACTATCAGGCGCAGAGAGGTGCCAGGTCGGTACCCACGATGGCAGGACCAAGCTATGCCCTACGCTAGAGAGGATCGCCAGCGACATGTCTGATTGAAGTATTAATCGTGCAAGATCTTCATAAACGTTGCCGATGCTTTGTTCATAATCCGGCACAATATTTTCTGATGTATAATCCGTTGTTGGGAGGCCTAATAGTGCATAAATCCTGTCGTGACCGCTTTTGCAGCCAAACTTCCTAGTAAGTTGCAGAAGCTGGAGGAATGAGAATCCCAGAGGCTTGAGAAATGTTTGAGATGCCGAAATACGGTACATGAAATAGGCGTTTACTACACCAACGGGAATTGACTGGTAATCCGAGACAGAACTTTGCATGCGGGATATGGATGAATCGGACAGATTATCCTTGATGATAGCTGCTACTAGACCAACCCAGTCCCAAGATATCTCATAGCCGCCCCAGAGCACCTGTACACTCTGGGCTAGAGCGGCTTCTTGGATAACCCAGGTCCGAGCAAACCAGCCACGATTAAAAAGTGGAAAAACCTCGTTGAGAAGCGCCCGACTGAGCCCACTACCACCTTCACTAGTCCCAACAGAAACCTGACCAGACATTGGGCAAGTGTAGTCCGCCTTTCGGTTATGATGGCCGTTCTGGGCCAACCACCAATTGACAATCGAACACACCCCGGTAAAGGCTGACGAGATGGCTTTGGAGAATGATTCCAGATCTGTTTGGCGATTCAGATATGCGTCTTCGTTGAGTCCAAGCCACACCACTACGCGCCACGCTTTGGCGAAAATGTTGCCCATCATTCTTACTTGCTGGCTCTTCTCGAAATTGTTGCTCTGGTTAATGCAAATAGCATCGGCCCATACAGTTCTAGCTTTGTTGCCTAGACGGAGCCTCTGCAATGCGTCATATAGATTGCGGCCTATGACTAATTTGGAGTCGTTGACTAGGATTTCGCTTGGTTCCTGTAAAAGGCCGTCCTTATCCCAAGTATAGGACAGTGCCTCGTATGCTCCTTCGTTTTCCCCCAGCCTGCAAGCCCGCAAAGAGCATATTAGGGGTTCTTCGTTCCCTGGGAGGATTTGTAGTAACCTGAAGCTGTCGGCTGATTGAAGAGGCATATAAATACCCGTTGCGCCTGCTGTAGATGCATAGTGGGGGGGATTTGGATTTTGGACAGAATTGAAATGGGCTACACTTGTGCTAGAGCACCTGCCAATTGACCTTTCTGCTTGTTCGTCATTTGGGCCGTTGTTGGGTGTCTTTTCATTTGGTAGCCTATTAGGTAGAGCAGGAAATAATGGTGGGTTCTGATTGTGCTGCGGTCTAGCCCCAGTACGGTCCAGCAGAAATCTACCTACTATGTATGAATTAGAATAGAACATGTAAGAGAATCTCTCCGGCACGTACTTTGTAGCTGCTGTGGGGCCATTCTGTGCACTTCGGCGTTGACGTGGTTGTGATTGGGTTGTTGATTCGCTGGATTGCGGTCGAGAACAAACGTAGCGACTGCAAATGAATCAGCATGAAATAATACAACATGAAGGATTTTTCAGACGCCTACTGTTACGCTGTTGTGCAGCCATTCTGTTTATTGGGAAGTTGATGGGCTGTCGCTCACCATCTGACCCATGAATAAATGGATTGGGTGAATGAGGCGCGTAGGGATTCATTGTTTCGAGGGAAGCGACGATTTCCTGGGTGTTCCTGCTTACAGCAAGGCATTGATAACTAACAATTGAATCAAAAGGTTTTCTTTGCATCTATGCTAGTTTTTTAGTAGGTTTCATTTCGTCAAAGCGCGATTTCCATAGGGTGATGCATGATCCAACACGCTCAGCTCGGGAGGATGCTGTCGTGGCGTGACACGATTGGCTCTTGGTTGATAGCTAATGATTCGAAAAACTCAGGTCATGCAACAACCACAGCCCCAGTCCCTAATTGTAGAACAGATCGTTGCCTGTAGTCAAATGTTGGCAGAAATATTGAAGATGCGCATCAAGCTGGGAATATACGGTAGTTATTCTTATAAAATATGATTTTAGGTATCACTAAGTTATAGAGAGTATCACGTCAAAGCCCGACGCGAAAGCTCGTTAAGGCGGATGAATATTACCCGCCTTTTCACGTGACGTGACTGTCACACAGATCTGTACAGGTAAAATTATCTTTACCTTCCAAAGATGAAATAGAAGGCGGTTGTATTTCTAGCTTGTTCAGAATAACCCGCATTCGACCGTTGGTGGAACAGTATAGTACAGGGTTAAAAAAGGAAAGAAAAAGGTGTGTAAAGTTAGTGATGGAGTTTACTATCTCCGATATCAAAAGGGCATCAAGGTTGTGATATTGAAGTTGATTGTTCCATTGGTCAGGGCGTACCAATTTACAATGCCCATGCAGGCCTATCAAGCCATGTGATGCAGATTAGACAAGGGGGGAGGCGGGGACCAACGAACAAAAGAAACACCTTGTGTCGCTTCTTCTTTGGACCGGAGGCAGCGTTTGCTCTCTGGCCGAAGATTAAGCCGTCCATATATTAGGGCAGAATATGCGCTTTATGGAAATATGCACACCGCCACTAGTAGGGAGGGCATCATAGTGAATCTGTCGTGATTCACTCACAAACCTTACCCACCAAGGAACAATCAAATAGTGGATTGGCTTTCCGATCGCAGCTGCCCACCAACAGCAGTGACCACCCGCCCAACATACACTACTGGCTAACGCCTGCCTAGCACTCCAGTAATCTATTGGTGCTTTGCTTCTTGTGTTCTCCAACTTTCATTTGAGGACCCTGCCTAAATCATTAGCAGGTGCGGGACCCTACGAAAAGAGACCACCTATAGTTTTTTAAATACTAATTGTATCTGCTCCTGAGAATGCCTATTCGAGCCTTCTGCTTTTATTTTAGCCAAACATAATTACCGGTATTTTGCTATGTACGACCAAGTGAGTGAGCTAGAGGTGATGATTGGAGTGGGCCGCTGATGCTATTATTGTATTGGCCGCTGAGTGCGGATGGGAACATGACTAATCGGTGGCGGAGCTAACCATGGGACAGGCTGACTGATAGCCAGAGACTGCTCTGATCTTACTCAAATCTGCTCGCCGCTGAATCATTTTGTCCAAGGCATGTAATTGGGACCATACGTCCTGAAACTCAATGGACAGAAGCAAGATCTCTCAGCTACCTGGTGAAATCACAGAAGCCCAGCACACGCCCTTGCAAAGCTACCTCTACCATATCCACACCCTACATGATATCATCTCCAATGATCATTTCGGCGGGGGGATGCCAACACAAATTATACAGCAGTGGGTAAAGGTTCTGGAACCGGGCAGCCGAGTTCCGCTCCCAGAGAACCTCAAGGGCTTTTACGGCGGGAGTCTTAGAGCATCCGTGCCCATTGAGATTGCACGAGGATCATACAAGTACATCGCGCATGAGACCAAGGACAAGGATAAAATCGCAAAGTACGCTCGAAGAATGTTAATCACGCTCTCTGTGCTTGATTTGGACACGCTAGCTGAGCAGGAGCCGGACTTGTGCGCTCTTGTTCTGTGGCACAAAGCATTAGCGCAGGTGCGTCTTGTTGATGGTGCAAAAGGGCTTGCTGTTACCCTACTCCAGTACGAAAAGATTCGACCCAGGTCAAAATTGCCAGACAGCAAGCTGCCACAACCAGAGCGACTACAGTCCCGCCTAGCAATAGTGGCCAAGGACATTGGTAACGACCAAGCATTGAAATGGCTCACAGGATGGCAAACATCATGAGCGAGGCTCATTTTGTCAATAGGGAGGGCAAGTCTTCCTTTGAGTTATCTTGTGAGGGAACGAGATCTACAGATACCAAGTCATGTAGCTCCTCGCAACATTCATTGATATTAATTCATGTCCCTAGCCACGTCCCGTGAACAGACCACATTCATTTTCGTTATCAATATTGCATGATCGGGAAGTGACCTCGTCAGGTTCTGTTCGTGTGTAATATCTGTTTGAGCCCATGGTGGTTTTGACTCACACGATATGCAGGCAATATCTGACAACCACCACCTGTACAGATGCCTTGCTCATTCAGCTTATATGGAAGAGATCACCCAGGAGATCAGCTGGCACCCCTAGCCAGAGTCGGTGGGCAAATCGAAGCATGTAATTATAATCCTGATTATTCAGAGAGTTGAAATAAGATGCTGATATGTTGGGGAAATGGAGCCCAAACTTTAATCCAAGGGACTACTAGTCCAAACGCGACGTCTACATTTTCAACAACTCCTCTGGTGAGATGGCCGAGTTGGTTATGGCGTCAGGTTAAGGTCACCTTAACAACCTAAAATTCCTGATGGAGCAATCCTCCTGGGTTCGAGTCCCAGTCTCATCATTTGTTCATATTTTTTCATCCATGATAGAATTTTATTTTTTGGTAAGACTGGGGGCACAGTTTCTTGGCTTAATGTATCGGAAGAAAAGACCATTGGGATGCAGAAATTGACTCAGTTGGTATAATTCGCGCATCATCTCATGACTCTTGCGTTCCCAATCATGGGAGAACAAAAGTCGTTGACTGCATTACTGGATAATTCATTGACAGCAAGTAGCGAGGTACTACCACAGACACTGATTCTCGTGGCAAAGGACCTGTAAATTAGGGAAAGAATTATAGCCCTTCTAATGATGACCGGGCGTTATCAAGGGCGTAATGGACGCTGCCGATCTCGATGCAGTGGATGGATGCCCATATTAATCCTCACAAGCGAGAGAAGGGATGGGATCAAATACGTAATAAACATGTTCAGGCATAATAACCATTGAATCTTTCGCGAATCACGGATCATCCCGAAGACCAGAGGTTAGGTATTCTCATTAAGAAATGCTCTTATCTTCCAATAAACACGCGTTTAGGAGCAAACAGTTCATTGAAGGCAATGAGTTGCCATATGATGGCAGAAACGTCTGAAATGTGCTCCGGAAGCTGTCCATTCGACAGCATACCGTGGGCTTGGGGCGCCGGCGACTGTAAAGGCGAATAGGCCGGTGACTAACAGTCCCGGATGCATGTTTGCTTCTGGAGAAACGGACACGGATAGGTGTTGGAGATGGAGGAGGAGATGGTACTATAGTATGTGGATTTGCAAGATGGCCATCCAACTTATTTATTAATAAGACCCCATAGATAGAGCAGCTCTTTGCTGCAGTTGGAGTTAAATAATAGTGTGCTAGTAAACCTAAACCCCGGCATTTGGATAACGGGAGGGCGGCACTCAGCTTGCTTGTTTGCATATTAGTCCAGCCATCGTATTTCTGGTCTTGGGGGAAAATAGATGTTGCGGGCGTTTCATTGCACGGTCAGTCACCATTCCCAGGAAACCAGCATCATCATTATAAGTCCTTTGAGAAATTGAGCCTTAGCTTCAACACCGTCCCAACGCCATTCTTCTTTTTCTTAGCATCCCACCTCCTTAGGAGAGGGACATTAAAAGCGCTACTCTACACACGGCATGGCTTCCTACAAGTGCCCCACTACTCAATATGCCCGAGCCTAGTTTTGGGGTATAGGGCTGACAATATCGCCGAGGTCCATTTCGGCGTGGGGCTGATGTGAAGATCTCCGAGACTGTGTGGCAACGGCCGTTGGGCTGCTCTAGCAGGCTGTCTGATTGCGCCTTGTAGTCTATCCACATGGTTTCTAATCCAGGGACCCAGACGTCGCAGCGCGATAAATTCAGGTAGAGAATCATAAGCGAGTTTGTATAAGTTGCAGCGCCTTCTCTGGTATCTGCCCATATCATCACAGCATACTCGCCCTCTTTCCACCTATCATAATCACAATATGAAATCATCAATGAGTACCAAGCTTGCGTTTATTGATTTGCTTTTGTGCGCAACTGTCTCTTTTGCAATACCCTCAATTCCTCCATGGCAGCATCTTCGGTGGCAGCAACATGATGCACCACACAGTGTTTTCACATACGGCCAGAATGAGGGACTATTAATGCTACTGCGCCACCGCCGGCCTGCCCACAGATTCCAACCAGCAAGGGAAACATCTTCAGCATGAGCTCACCTGAATTCTTCAACCAGCAGCCCTGGGACGAAAACTGCCTCGCACTCTCAGTCTGGGCGCCCAAGACGGGCAAAAAGCTCCCCGTCATCATCTGGATCCATAAAGCCACATCAAACTATCATACATATAACTCATCTTATCTTCCATCCATGATACATACGACCATAGCTCTTAGAAAATACGGGATCCCGTCCGCTCTCCCATAGTCAAGCTGAGAAGCGGTGAATTAGTACTCGGGTCGGTGACGACCGGGGAATCCTCGCTGTTGTATGTAAATTTTTTGGCATTTAATTAAGCTCGACTGGGCCTCGATTGTTTGCCTATGCCACTCCAGGCTAGTCTCTTTTCCACAACGATAAAAAGGTAGGAAAAGTGGTGTGTGAAATGGCAACGTGAATAAAGTGGGTCGCTCCCTCCATTCTGCGACCAGGTAGTAACATGATTCTTTTGCCATACAGACAGACAGTCGACCCAAGGAAATGCTTGACGACATGAAATATTAACAATAGAGAATATAAAATCTTGTACGTATGGCTTGAGTGTTGAATTATCAACATGACTACTGAAATTTGACTTTGTTTTATAAATGGGGAGTAGCATTTAATATCATAGACAGGGTTAGGGTTAAGGTAAGGGTTAAAGGAACTAGTGGTGAAATGTCGACCGCCATGCAATGAAACCTTTATCTAATGGGAATTTATACAGACTGTATCTTGTTTCCAACCTGTATGTGCCTTTTCTAATTGTAAGACTTTGTCTTAATTGGTTTCAATGACCAAGGTCGCTAAAAAAAAAAAAAATTTTCCAAGAAGGATCAAGCTCAGGCAGATGATGGGGGTACGACCAATGAAATACGTCCACTGGCTTCTCGGCTAGTATGGTCAGTCAATATAAAACTCGATTGGCATCTGGCCGAGGTACATTAATGACGCACCCTAGATAGACACCACCAAATAGAAAACATCATCCCAAACCGGGAAGCGATAGCTGCCGCTCCCAACAGAAAATAAGACGGCATCAAGGCACCCTTGTGGCCAGTTGGGCAGGCACTTATGACCCATCCGGAACTCACAATGACCTTAAAGTGCTTCGTTGAGTTATAAAGGGCAACTACTCTTACCAGAAGGCCGACAATGACCATCGAGACTACAATCCAGATGAAGCGACACAGAGCCAAGATCGAGACAATTCCACCACCGCATTGCGCATTTATTATTGGCTTCGAGGTTTGCCGGTACAACAGTGACGGCTCGGATATCTGATTAGCAGAGTAGGGAGGGGGTGTTATCTCAGGGCCAACACCAAAGTGCCTGAGAGATTCAAGTCCTACATCGCTATTGTCGAGAAATGCGTCTGAATGAATGAAGGCTATTGCTAGTCAACCCTGCAATCATGCTGCTTACTGGAACGGAGGTCAGTGGCGCCAGGGCCTCAACTAAGTTGGCTAGACAGATCTCGATTGTCTACGGCGTCTAGCACGTTTAAACGAAATAAACGCTCATGTATTCTTCTCTAGTTCGAACCTCTTGTTGCATATCTGAGTGATGGCAAAACCCCGCAAAAGCGACGCCCAGATGGGATCCCACTTCTCGAGATGACATAAGAACAGTGGAGGCGGAAAAGCGTCATGCAGCTGAGCAACGAGCTGGCCCAGAAAATGAGCCCAGTTTCCGACGGTGGTGACATTCCCGAGCGCCAACAAAGCTTCACATACAAGTACGTGGCGTTTATATATCACAAATTCTTGGTATCTCAACACCGACCCTTTACAACCCTACGTGACCCATCATTCTATCTCTCACGGGATATCTCTAGGCATCGGGCACAGTGCCGCTACCGCGACGTGTGCGCAGCCTTCCGCGACGGTGCAAATCGAGACCCTTTTCAGGCTTTGGTCTCTAGTAATGGCACAATATTTCGGATTGAGGCCATCTAGTCGGCGTTGTGGTTGTCCTTCAAGCTCTATCGCAACGACTACTACGACACGTACATGCCCAACATGTCTGGCTCTTCCAGCCAGCGGAGAGCCGTCATTGAGGAAATTCTCCGCGAGAGTGTCTTGTTTGCCGAAAAGGCACCTTGGACACATGAACTAGCTAGAGCTGCGTTCCTAGTGCCCCCCCTGGTCCTATAGCACACCGCCGCGCGGAGGACATGGCCGCCCGGGTCCCAGGGATATTATGACGCAATGAGTAACGCAGGCAAAGCCTTGGCTGATAGATTTACTGATACAATAGCCATAGCACTGGATAATTAAAGCATATGAAAATAATATTCACTATGGAGTTTGGCGTTTTAGAATTTGATTATTTTCGAGAATACAATTCCTTCATTGTCATCGGTCTTCTATTTGCTGTTGTTACTGCTCTTGCCCCTGTTGCTGACAGAACTGTTTGGTCTTTACCGTTCAATGTATTGTAGACAGGGTTATTCATCTCGATTTCAGAGATGTCTCAAATTCGTACGATATGACTAGTCGGATAGTTAGGACCACGGTTCAGCCTGGGCATCCATCAACCATGGTCCAACTATGAAATAAAACATAAAATATGCATTGATATTTACTATAGCCAAACCCCTGATAAACATGCAGTTTCATGTACGGTCCTATGTCAATGAGGACTTCGTCGGCTGGCCATTAACCTGCTCCCTAGACTGGCCAATTTGGCACTCGTCGAATGTAACCATTTTTGAGGTAACATATTAGATAGATGTATAGTTCGATGAGCCAGGTTACTGGATTTTTATTTTAGAGGACATGTACAACAACGGGGCATACGGTTACTATCATCCATATCAGATGACAGATACTGATAGTCATAATGCATGCAATTAGGAGTGGCCTGATATTGACTAAAGTCATATGCAGTGTGGTGAGGGATATAAAGGGTTGTGGTGAAGCATTGGGGAACTGTTGAGCGCCATGCAGATCATGTTGGCCATTTCGAGTTTTGGGGCGCTGAGGACCAATGAACACTAACAAATCGCCCGCCTGATTGGCTGGAAGGTAAAGAATATGGATTGAGCGCTTATTCTGAATAGTGATAGGTGTTCACGCAGCTCTTGTCCATGTTTGGGCGTGACAGCTTGACTTGGCACTGAAATCATTGGTCTGGGCGTGAGGGGTAATAAGTTAGGGTTGGACTTGGCCGACTTGTGGCAGGTCTTTTTTTTAATAAAAAAATAATAAAAAAGTGAAAGGGAAAAGGAAAAGGAAAATTATCATTATTATTATTGTTGATAGACTTCCAAGCATTGGTTCGTACTCACTACCCTACCCACTGGAAATATGGAATGGCCTTCTTTTGGAATTTTCTACAAACAGACCCGTGCATGTCATTATGCAATTGACAGAGAAAGGTGGCAGCACTGATTAACTGCAATGACGATCCACCTGAAAACCTCCTCATCCGGAGAAGGACTCCACTGCACTGTACCAAGGGAGTGCCCTGTTCATATGAAACTCAACCAAATATTGCATGCAGACACGACAATGACACTCACAAGACTTGTTTTATATCCTCATACATCATCCGAAGCTTAATTCATCTGGTCAGTCTCACATAGTCAAGGCCCAGTACTATTCTTTTTCATGGCGTTTCCCGGTCGTTAGCCGCCTACCCCTGCGCTCTTTGGCGCTAAATGTTTTCGGCTGCTGGACAATGAACCTACGCGGCAATGTTACGGCAGCCCCGGCTGCGGAACCGCACCGGCCTTCACCACCATTCCCAACCAATCTATGAGACGGTTCCGCGCGCTATGCCGTCTAAGTTTGAGCGGCCGTTTCAGTGCGCGGGAGGGCTGCATTTTAAAAGCTCACTGCAATTTAGTCGTCATGTTCCGGACCTGAGCCCGAACTATTAAAGCGTGCAGCCACCACCCGCGGACGGAGCAACCTTGTCTTGGACATCATTGATTAAAACATAGATATCTCCTCTTCTTCCCACATCAATACCGCCACCATGTCCTTCAGCGCCGAGGTTGTGTCCCAACTACGGAAGACTGTTGATGCCGCTTGCGCGAACCCAACATCCGACATCCCTGGAACCACCGTTGTTGTCGTTGACAAGAATGGCAACGAGCTTTTCAGTCACGCTTCTGGCAAGCGAGGCATTGCTTCGCCAGAGCCGATGACGCTCGATAATATCTACTGGATCGCTTCATGCACCAAGATGCTGACCGGACTCGCCTGCATGCAGCTTGTGGAGCAGGGTGTTCTCAAGCTAGACGATGGAGAGGAACTAGAAGGAATCCTGCCAGAGTTGAAAGACTTGAAGGTGCTCCGCCCAGACAAGACATGGGAGGACAAGAAGAAAAGGATCACGCTGCGCATGCTATTAACTCACACTGCCGGATTCGGCTACACATTCTTTAACGAACGGTTACGGGATTGGGCTTTCCCAGCAGGGGGTGACGAATTCTCTGGAAGGGTTGAAGATGTTAAATTCCCCCTTTTGTTTCAGCCCGGCGAGGGCTGGGAATATGGAGTAAGTAACAAATGCTATAGTCTACGAGGAAGATGACGTTAACAATGAAATAGGTTGGCATTGACTGGGCTGGGATCGCATTGGAAAGGACTACCGGCCTAACATTAAACGCCTATCTACAAAAGAATGTGTTTCAGCCGCTGGGTATCAAGGAGATGTCCATGCTCCCAGATGAGAGCATGCGATCAAAGCTCGCGTTTATGCACAGCAGAGACTCGGATGGCACATTGAGACCGAAAAATCATCTCCTTCGGCAGCCATTAGTCGTGGACCCAACCAATGCGTCAGAAACGGACAAGGTCTTCAACAGCGGTGGCGCGGGCATGTTTGCAAAGCCACAAGAATACTGCAGTAAGTTGATTGGTACCTAAAACCGAGTGCATTTGCTAAACCCGTGCAGAGATTCTTGCTGTTCTTCTCAACAATGGAACATGCCCTCGCACCGGCGCCAAGCTTGTCAGCAAGGAAACCGTGGATGAAATGTTTCGCAATCAGATCCCGGAATTCCCCAACCACGGCCGCCAGGGGTATCCTGCGGCCAAGCCCGACCTGACGAATCCCGTGCCTGACATTTACCCCGTCCCCGGAAACCCGCCGCAAGGCTGGGGCCTCACCTTTATGCTGAGCAACGGCGGAATAACTGGGCGCTCGAAAACCACCGGGCACTGGGCGGGATTGTCCAACTTGTGGTGGTGGTGTGACCGGGAGAGCGGTGTTGCAGGCATGGTCTGCACCCAAATCTTGCCATTCGCAGATGCAAAGGTGGTGGGAATGTGGATAGATGTCGAGTCTCAGGTGTACAAAGCCCTTGCTGAGGGAAAGTAAATGGGTTATACTAGTGAGGCTCATACAAGCTGCATGGCCTTGGCAAATAATACAGGGAACAAAGGCACAACACTCTGCAGCCCCGTTTTATATTGGTGAATGAAGTGATGCCTTACTTTTCAACTCGTGTCTCCTTGTATTAGGCTGCGTAAAGACTCTTGGCATGGTCAATTCATTCCAAAATTTGTCCCAAGACGAGTAACAGGATTGATGCTATACTGCATAATGTATCAATATGATTTTATGTCAGGAAGGATATTGAGTATTCTTTCGGCATCGACACTGGTCTCAACTCGACATCGAAACGTTTCGCAATAGTAAGTTTATTGGGTCTTTCCAAATACATATTTATATATCCAACGGATCTTTTTCGTAGTCAATTGATGTGATGTTCGTTCACCGTTCCGCCCCGCGGTACGCCGTACTCAATCCCACCAATGCAAGCCCACTTGTAATAAAATTTAACCTAGTACATATTGATCTAGTCAAGACTATGGCTCGCATCTCTCATTTCCTATAAATAACATCACATTCTACAGACAAGAGTTAAGAAATTATGCAAACTTTCCAAGAATGATAGGGTCATAATGCGTGATTTTTCTTCTTTTTTTTAGACCACTCTCTACATGACAAATGCAAGCGCCAGAGGCACTAAGAGGAGGATTAGCAGCTTGGGGCTGTTGAAGGAAGCAGTGTCCTTGGCGTCTTGGCTATCGCTATTGCCACTGTTCTCGTCGGTGTTGTTGCTGCTGCTATTGTTGCTGCTATCGCTATTGCTATCGCTGTTGCTATCGCTGTTGCTATCGCTGTTGCTATCGCTGCTGCTACCCGAGCTTGAGCTGCCTGTGGCCTTCGCGTCCGCACTCGCTACGGTAACTACGTGTTGCCTGTCCTTGAATGTCCAGGTAAACACGTCGCCGCTCACGGGCTCCGTGATTTGCCCGGCAATGTTGGAGGTCGTCTTGGTGCCGTTTGCCGGGTACTCTCCATAAGCGTAAACCTTGGCTGACTTGTCACCTCCCGGTGGCGTGTAGCCGAGTTTGCTCACGCAGGGGAAGGCATTCATGTGGCTTTTACATTCGCTCCACTCTTGTTCATTCTGTACGAGGCCGTAGTAAATTTCATTGAGACCCAGAATTCCGGGATCCGTATCAGGGCAGATGTCGTAGAAGCTGCAGAGTACGTCAGTAGGTTTGCCGCACAATGGCCTGGATGCGAAGACTGACCTAGATAGGATGATGTTCTGTGAGCAGCAAATGCATGCTCGACTAAGAACTTGCAATTCATCATTCGACGAAAGTCCCTTCAAAACCTCTTTTCCATTGGCACCGCAATCTTCAGTCTCGGACACTGTCCCATACGTTGACTTGAGGAGCTTAGCCACATTGCAGGAGCAGGAACCGGGCGCATCATCGGGTGGGGGAAAGAAGGGGACATTTTCAAATGATGCATTGAGGCAATAAGTTCCGATGTCACCAGCAGTCTCCTGATACTCGCAGCTGTAAACCTGTCCACGATTTTAGTCCCGAACCGGCAACCTGAGCATCAGCATCATCATCAAATACCTTGTTCCAGCAATGAGTCACTGCGCAGTTGATCTCGTCCTCTACTCGAATGCAGGAGCAGACGTTGTTGCAGTCGATGTTTTGGTTTTCGCAATTGTCATTGACGCAGCTGGCCCACGTCGACTTGGCCTCATCGTAGCACTTTTCCATGCCAGATGGATCGGCGCACTGGTTTGAGTCAAAATAGCCAACCGTAGCTGCCAGCGCCGGCATGGAAGCCAGCCCGGTGGTTAGAACGCCTGCGAACTGAAGGTATCTCATGGTGACCTAGTCATACCCTGAAGAGCGACCTGAAAAGCAAGTTCAATAGCAAGTGTGACAGGGCGTGAATCGCGAGGACCATGGCCTGCTTTATCCCGCCATTGACAACAAAGCACATGGCAACTTGGTCTAAATGCCAAGCCAAAACCCGCGGGAGCTGAAAACAATTGTGGACCCAAGGCTCATCTGAGCCTCTGCAAAAAGCCCTGGAGATGGTGAAATCCTACATTGTGAGTGGATCGTGCCACCTCCCAAAACATGGTCTGATTCCCAGTTGATGGGCGGAGGTGGGAATTGCTCGGATATGTCCCGGGGGCCTTGCCGAAATTATACACTCCCGAGTACCTAGAATGCGAGCAAGGCGACGTCATAATTACTATATCTAGGTTCTTGTTTCCGCAATTGACATTCCTTGTCGGGCGCCAATCTTTAACCTAATCACACCACTCTGCCTGACAGGTCGTCAGCGGGAACAGGAGACTGATTGATATGGTCTTTCATTAAACAGCTCACATGGCTTAGGTTGTTGCCCATAGGGATGAGCATCAGAAACAAACCCGGGTATGCGTTAACTAGGTATGCTGATGAACTCAGCCACTGAGACCAAGCAAATCTAGAACTAGTTCATGTTCGTTTTTCCATGTGCCAACGGCCACTCCCCGGCTCGCTCGCACAAAGAACCCGAAACCCCGTCAAGCAGCTAAAAAAATCTCCACAGGCTCCACTCAAGCAAAAGCCGTCTAGTTTGCCCCCTGGTTGGAGTTGATTGAAAATGTATTGATCAGATCATTCTCTCCCCAAAGGCTGCATGTGATACTCCCTATGAATCATGTCTGGGGTGAGCAGGACTTGGACAACAACGCGTGTTGTGCGTGTTGGCTTCGTCATAATCACGGGCACATACCACATGGCCCGAGTGAGGTACAAATTGGTGTCCATTTGGGCGGTGAGTAACGAACTTGGCGGTTTCTATTTTTTTTCTTTTCCCTGTTTTTCACTTTTACTTTCTTCTTCTTATACGAATATTCATGACTATCTATTATCATTTGTAAACCTTTATCAAGTTTTTGAATTTCGCTCGTGATTATCTTCCGCCATCTACATCACCGCAACCATTGACTCAGTTGATTATAGGGTAGCGCCAGCAATGAATGAAAGCATATAAGTGGCTGACTTGATTTTTTATTTACTCCTGTTCTGATTACTATAGAATCGCCTAGAACAGTCTCTGGCTCCTTATCCAGTTTGATGTAATAAAGAGTGCGGCCACATCCTTTGTTCCTTAAGATATGGCAACCCACAAATGAGAAGAAAATCAGCACCCAGCCATGAACAGTCTGCAGCAAATTATAAAACACTCGATTCAATGCTGCGGAGTGTCATTTCTCCACATCACCAAAATATGCTCGAACAAACAAATTGCCAGAACCGGCTACTGTTCCAATGAAGAGTGTCTCGAAAAGAGAAGTTGAATTGTATCTACAAATCTATGTTCCATGAACATTCGTGAGAAATACAAAACAAGCGTCCCCAGGTCAAAGAGGGTGAATAATGCTGCCTTGGTGGCGGTGAACAATGTCAAACCATCTAGGTGACCCACGATCATACAAACATGTTGTCAACGTAAACTTAATTGTATACCAATGCGAAATCCTATAAAATGCTGATTACAGCTTTATCAAAGTCCCTTACATACATCCTAGGAGCAAATTACTACCCGGAATCCATGATAAATATCTCAACTAAGACAAACTACTACAATTAGTTAGCTCAAAAACGAGCCACCTCGAAGAAAACTCAAAATTCTATCCGCGATAAAAGGTTTCTGGACTTCATTATAATGACCTCTAACGGAAGATGGGCCGATGTACGTTTCCTGGTTATTATTGGCAATGGAAGTAAGTTCTCAAACCCACGGGCTCTAAAGGTATATGCTGGATTGCCTACACTCCCTGAAACTTTTCGCGTTCAACGAAGTGCTCTGGCGCCGTACTACACGACAATAAACATCACGGTTTGTTCTATGAGCATGGGTGATTACTACCAACTCGTCGAGCATACAAATGGGTACCTGATACCGGTGTTGCTTGACGGAGACAACAGAAGCGCTTGGTTTGTGCTAAACTGATCTATTGATTGGTAAATGAGCCGCTTGTAGGAGGCCTGCAATTCTTGACTTTACTCAATGAATACATTTGATGTGATAGGTTCAAGCAGGTGGCTGTGGAACCTGCCATAACGAAGATGAAGGGGCGTTGGGACTATATGTTCTGTTTGTGTTTAGTAGAGAATTTCAAATAGTAAATGGGGAATATCTTTTCGGCATTTTTCATATTTTTTGAATCGATCAGGGTTTACGCTGATGACGTGATTCAACCCAACTGCAATTTAGTGGGATTTGCATGTGGCACTAAATGTTCGAAAGACTTTTTAGTCTTAAAATTTAGTCAATGTCCAATTTTAATATCTTTGATATGACTTTGCCAAGTGTCCCTCGCGACAGACGTCAGTCTTTGTTTATTTGACCATTTTCTCTCAAGCAGCTGCGCTTGTGACCCCTTTCATGAGTTAGTACTTGTCAAAGGCAAAAATAACGGAATCACACTATCCAACAGCGGAGTGTCCATTCCCTTTTGACAATGGTGTAACCAGTAGTTTGACAGTATGAACGACACATGCTACCACAAAGCTTCCTCGGCCGAGGGATTTGGCATCGTTCACCGCAAAATCGCGCGCTTTCAACCCTTCCGGCGAACAATAGCTTCAATGAAGAGGTCGAATATATTATTAGATATATTAAAACAATTTACCGTCTTGAAATCATGTTTATCAAAGAGTGAGGGGTTTTTGGCAACTTGGTCCATTCCGCCCCCTCCCCAAACACAGCACATCCATTAAGTTTCTGCTACTATGCGTACGTATACTTAAACCTACCAACAACCTTGGCACAAAGTTTCGTAATAATCTCTCCTTTTGTGGGAGCCTGGGCGGTCAAGAGCGTGCCGAATAGACTTTTATGAAATTTTCACGACGCTGTTCAATCCTAATCCGGAATGTCAAATTCCAGATCAAACAGCTGCTAAACATGTTGTCTGGGACATAATATTTAATGCTATAGCTCCAAAAGAAAGTTTCAATCACAATGGTCTACATGTACTATTGGAGGACCTACGATCTGGTGGTATAATTGAAAACAGCTCCGTTGTACCTGTCGAGGAACAATTTCTATCGTTCTTGACAAGACACCTGGCATATTTTCTAGATCACAGGTTTTACAGAACTTGTCACGTGAGAGAATAGCGAGGAATTCCAAGACGAAGAACACCGGTCTACGGATCTAAGGCAATAACTTGAATGCCAGCTGGGGACTTGCCTGATTACTAGTTAACGCACCGTTGATGGCTCATAAATACCACTATATGCCAAGGCATTCTTTCAATTTAGTGGAGTATTATTAGATCTTATACCTAAGCTAAAGAGCAATGGTGTCTTTACGCATCTTGTTTCCTTTCTCTCGTTCTGTTCGCTTCACTTCGTTTCCTTTTCGTAGTTTGTTGGTGACCACGGTAATAGCGAGACAAATTTTTCACGCGGTATAATACTGCGTGCCCGAGTTATTGCTTTGCTGGTATATTCAATCAGGCCCGAGTAAGAAGAAGCAGACTCTGATCCTGGTTTTGACACCCCCTTATTGTTGGTCGATAAGATTTTGCTCTTGCTGCGGTTGGTTCTGGTCCGTGGTTGATTGCTTGGGCCCACCCCAGCGAATGCTCACTTCGAAGGCAAGGTGGCCGGGACCAAGGGAGGAGCCAAAGTTCTTTGGCCAAGAAATGGATGACCAAATGACATATCTGTGACGGTAGATGTTGACAATAATGGCAATGAATAGACCAGCCAAGACGACTCTGTTGGCGTTTATATTAGCGCGGATTACCTATACGGGAGTGTATTTTCGGTGCCGCGAACAAAGGCAGGAAAAAGAGTAAAAAAACTTACCCATGTAATCCTGCGATAAGAATCAGGACTTGCGCAATAATCTCGGTTTTGGCAGCCCATGCGTGACACTGTTGCATGGTATCGGGATCCATCAATGGACTGTTGGGATCGGGGGTGGGCTCCTCGGGGTAGCCGGGGTACCGAAGAGTTGGTTTACAGTAGTCTTCTGTCGAATAGTTTCGTTCCCTGACCACATTTGACACAGAAATGATGAATGTAAGTAAGAGTGCCAACGTTATAAAGAAGTTAATAAAGGTTGGCAGGGGCTTTCGAGCGCGGGCGAGGTGAATAACGTTGGCAATATGAGCAACGATGGATATGGTGGTCTAGGAGAAAGATATCAACATGGAAATTATGTATGGCCAATAGGAAGGTGGCTTACCCCCCAGAACATGGCTTCGCGGAAGCCGGACATGTCCCAGTCGTGAAATTCGAACTCGGATTTTCCATAAATTGCGAGGAGCGCATGTGTGATGTTTAGGCCCAATGTGGCGGCGGCGAGAATGAGGGCCGTGGAAAATCCAATGAAGAAAACAATAGAGCTCACTGGGACTGGTGGCTTGGATACAGCATCATCTTCAAACAGATCGTCATGATCGGTCGTGGCAGGGTCCAAGAGAGGAGCGGCCTCCTCTGCACGGTGGGACTCGAGATCTTGGGAGTCCATCCTGATGCTTTTTTTCTTTTCTTTCACTATAACTATATCCTGACTCTGAAGAAGATGAAAATGAGGGGAATGGATAAAGTTGGACAAGTGTGATTTATGTATGGTATTTGGAGAAGCTCCAAACGCTTACGACGACGAATGATTTTGTAACGTGTTAGCAGGCCCGTGCATAGGCTGGACTCTGCTGCGCCACGGGGCTTTGATGGAGCTAAAGATCCAAAAGGGGGATACGATGTTTTTGGGGCGGCGCGAGGAGACGGAGCAGGGATGTATGGCAACCAGGCCAATGAAATGCATTGATCTAAGTTTCAACTTGCGCTACCTCAGCAGCGCGCTATGCCTAAACGGCTCGTCCACTATGGCAGGGCAACCGCCTTTGTTTCCCACACAAATGTCCTTATTCGGGAATCGCCAATGTTGTTGGCTTCATCGTTGAAATCGAGGCCTTTCCAGTCTCAGGGCTCGGGTAAGCGGCCTGTTGGTGTTTTGGAAAACAGTTCCATCATTTGCGCGAGATGAGCCCTTCACGACCAGATTGTCTGTATCGATTTGTCTAGTTCCTAGGTCTACGCATGGTGACCTTCTAGGACCTCCAAGACGGCTTGATGGTCCCTCTTCATAGCCACAGAGAGCGGCGTCTGGCCAAAGACATCTTTCTCAACATTGACCGTGGCGCCGTGCTGAAGGAGCTGCTGTACAACCGCCAAATGCCCTTCGCGAGCAGCAATCAGCAACGGCGTCTGGCCCTGCGCATCTTTTTGATCAACCTGCGCTCCGTTGGCGAGGAGCAGTTCAACAATTACTTCGTGGCCTTCTTCTGCAGCATAAAATAGCGCTGCTCTTCCACGAAAGTCCGTGTGGCGAATATCTGCTGCTCGTTGAAGCAATAGCATTGAAATTTCTTGCCAGCCATTCTCGGCGGCGTATGATAATATTGCCTTGTCCGCATCATCATTCAAACGAATCTCCGCCCCGCGCTGGAGGAGTAACCGCACAGTTGTACAGTGTCCGTTTTGGACGGCAAGTAACAGTGGCGTATAACCCCAATCATCCGTCAAGTTGACCTTTGTTCCAATAGTAAGGAGAAGCAGAATGATGGATTCATGGCCATTCTCGGCTGCGTAGAACATTGGTGTCCTTCCTCGATAATCCACGCGATCACTTTCAGCACCATTTTCGAGTAGCAACCTCACAATGGCTTCGTGACCACCCTCTGCAGCGTATGATAGTATTGTTTTACCCACACTCTGCTCTGGGTTGATTTCGGCCCCATACTGAACCAGTAATTTTGAGGTTGCATAATCGCCGGCACGAACTGTGGATAATAGAAGCACCTGTCCTTTTCGATTTGTTGCCCCTGTCTTGGCACCGCGCTTGAGAAGAAGTCCCACAATGGCCATAAACTTATACTCCACTGCTAATGATAATGGTGCGCAGCCGTCAAAGGCCTTGGCATTTATATCAGCTCCCTTCTCAAGAAGCAACAACGCTGCCTTTTCTTGGTTTTCCATGACAGCGTAGAATAAAGGCGTCCGGCCTGTGCTATCCTTTTCATCAACGGCATGCCCTTGAGGAATTAGCACCTCCAACACTCTAGTGAGACCAAAAAGTGCTGCAAAGTGCAAACCAGAAATCATCACATTGTAGCTGGACCATGACAGTGAGGACTCTTCGACACTCATCTGTAGCTGTGCTGATTTTTCAACGAAAACCGCACCCCCTTGACGGATGGCGTTTAACCTGTTAGTTGGCTTGATAAACATCACAACATCCATGGCGACTTGAACACATTGCTGGGATTGGAGAAGGGTGATGAGTTCTTGACTGACTTCATTCGCGACGGAAGCATGATGCCCCACATATCGTGAAGCATATTCCAATGCCGGATTTTGCCGCATTAGGCCCGCAACTTCCCAGACAGTGGTCGTTTTGAAGATGTCAAAGGTTAGATAGGTGGAGCACACTTTTGTAATGTCAGATTCAGCGGTTGGAAACCAATTATGGTGTGTCCGGTTAAAGTAATCCTGTGCGGTATAATGCACAAGTCTGATAACGTCACTTGCTTTGTCCACAGTGACCAGCCCTGCACAAACAGAAATCATGTCCTCAGTAAGCGGTAGATTCTCCGTGTCAAGTCTAAATTTACCAATTTCCACCGCGAGAAGATGCTGAAGCTCCAACGATGTTAACGGTCTTCTTGTGTAGATGATCCACGACAAAACTCGCAAAGCAAGGCCTCTTTGGTCATCTAGCTGACCAGTCACTCGATGCATAATGTCGTTGTATAAATGGTCATAAACCTCTGTGCCGGTTTTGGATGGTAAACTTTGAAGATTGTGGAGGCTAGTTCGGATAGCCTTAGTGGACGGCTTCCCAATCAACGACTCTAGATTGAGTCGGGCAAGAAGAAACCTCGAGGCCAATCAGCACATAATCCAATAATTTCAGGTGAGTGAAGAAGGGCTTGTACATTCCAAGTGCCGATCCAATGATTGACTTCTTGATCGACTCCTTGAGTTCTTGACTGTCTTGGACAAAACTTGGTAACCGATACATTTGTTCGTCCAAATACTTTTCCACGTCTTCGTTCTTTGCCAGTATTTCAAGCTGATGGACGTCTTTGAATCGGTTCGTTATATCCGGAAGAGGCCTTGAAGTTGCGAATATATTTGTGTTGCTGTTCTTCTGTAGCCGCGAGAGTTCGTCCAAGAATTGAAACCGACAACCATTTGAGACCTGCAACTCATCAATGGCGTCAACTATGATGAATGATTTCGAGTACGTTCGAGCCATGGCAAGGAGAGCTTTGGATAAGTCGCTGCGTGATGGCCTCGTCTTCATCCGTAGATGCCAATTGGCAAGCCTTTTCACGATATCTAATGAAGGCCCATGCCTCGCAAGTTGCTTTACGAGATTGGCCAGTAGGTCTTCCAACTTTTGTTGATCTCTTCTCCGGAAGCCACCATAAATGTACGCAATCCCTATTTTATTGTCCTCACCAAAGCTGCTCTGCAGTTCGTTTATTACGAGTGCAGTGAGGATTGTTTTTCCTGTCCCCGGATTGCCTCTGCAAAATAGCGTTTCTCTTTTTGATGTCAGCCAAGCTTGGTACTTTGCAGATCTGAACAGCCATTGGCCAGTTCCCTCCTGGTGGAGCTCAAGCAGATCACTCTGCTGATGGCCATAATTGATAGGCGTAAGCCAGCCAAGTACTTCATCTTCTCGCTGCCTCTCCAGCATGGACCTTACAGATTCAACACCAGCCTCGGTTCTGGATACGCTCGCGAGAACTACAACCCGTTAGTAGCGGTACCAACCTCTAGTAGCAGGCCTTGCATTATCTAGTAACTGACCCTGGTCCAAAACGTCTTTAATGGCACGCTCTCCGGCTACATCACTAGACTGGACAAACCCCAAGATTTCCTTCGCACAAGCTGCAGCTATAGCAGCCGCATATTCTTGCCAAGCCTTATCCTTTCTAGAGTCTGCGTAGTCGCAGATGCCTCGGATGACAATGCAGGGGAATGTGTTGATGAGCCCCGCTGCCTCCATTTCAACGCACAAGACATTTCCCCCGAGACTTTCGTTCAAATCGTCACGAAACTTTTCATCCTTGATTACTTGGTTTCCAGACGCAATCAACCCGTAATGAACATTGATCTCGTTTGGCGAATCCATTCGTGAAGACGGAGCCAACGAGTCTATCAGTCTCTCGGACCAAGAATATTTTGAAGCTAGCTTCGGCCAAGAATTTTTCATGTCGTCCATGAATTTGGCAATCTTTGAGTTTTCCATTTCATGCTTTGTTTCCAGTTTTGTGAGCGCCGTGAGCAGCGCCTCTGGGGGGTTATTGAGTGCACCTGTCCTCTTAAACCCAGTTCCCTTCTCAGCCTTCCCAGTGTCCCATTGGACTACTCCAGGGTACTGGCCGATTGGCGTGCCTATTACAACATCCCCGAGTCGGACATGGGAAGAAGGGATTCCGCCACCAATGCCCACCATAAGGCCGACTTTTAGCGATGGAAAGGTATTGACCATTCGGACTGCTACGCTTGCTGCCGAAGTTGTGCCAATCTTTCCCTTTGGAAGGCAAACAATGACTATATTATGCTCACCTATGGAACCAAGGGTGTATGCATTGGTATCAGTCGAGGGTTTAGGAAGGTCAGGGTTTCGTTTGTCTAGCATGGCGGTGGCGGCAGTTTGCTCCTTGGGGAGCGCGCATACCCAACCGATGGTGTAGTCTGCGTGTGTAATCCTTCGCGGGCGAGCATTTTCGTCCCTTCTCTTTCTCTTAGCCCCAAACATCTCTTCTTTACCATATTTGAGCTCAAAGCGGCTCTTGATCATTTTGAGGGAATTTTGGGCTGTGGATTTGGCAGGATAGATTGACTACTGCAGCCGTTCAAGAACACCAACCATCGATACGTAAAATGACACGGCCTTGAGGAAACAACAACATGAGTCGCTTGGAGGAGTCCAAGAATGGAGTTTTGGCGATGTGCGAGGAAAATAAGTTGGATGTTCAATAATGGGTAGAGACTTGCCCCGCCATGAACTGATTTGCCCTCAGACCCGACTCCCTGTTATTGGCCAGATGAGCTGATCTCGGACCAGTAAGTCAGCATAGAACGCTGGTATACACCACAGCGAATGGGTTTAAAAATACCTATTCATTCGTTAGATCATGCAAGTTTATAAAGTTGTACCCAGGGAATCGCGGAATTAATCAGGCGTGGAAAGGCGAAAGTCACAATCTCGACTAGAAAGCCGCGCCTGCTGCACATCCAGTTGTTGACGAGAATGATTGTGAGTGCCACCGCAAATGACGGCGGACACTGCATCGAAACGCAAGGGCCACCATCTAAAGCTGTTAAAGGTGACGCGGGCGGCTTTTGAGGGGGACAACTGGCATGAGGCTACATCAACTCTGTAGTTCGTCGCGTTGGGATATCCGGTTGTATACCAAATGCCAACCAGGCAGCTTTTGGAGCCTGCCTGCCAACTGACCTGTGATTATTTCATCGCCCTTCCCGTAGTGAAAGCAGTCAGCCTCGGGCTGTGCTGGACGCCAGGGATAACGCATGCTAAGCGCTCTGCTTGTTGTGAGGGCGCCAAAACTGGCCCCAGCTGAAGATGATTGGCCGTCAGCAAAAGAACCCCGTCTATCCCTTGTCGTGCCTCACACTGCGTTGCACCTTTGCTAGCCACATATGCAAAGTACCTGTGTCTGATTGGCTCCGTCCTGCCATTCCGATGCGGGAGGAAACCAGTCGACAACCCCGTCAAGTTGGACTTGCGCAGTCCTTTCGTCCCCTCCTCCTGCATCGGTGCTTCTCTGCCATCTCGACATCCAATTCGCCATGGAGTCCAACCAAATACTCCCGCCCGGCCCATTGCCAATCAATGCCCCGCGACCTGAAGACCTCGACAATCGTCGCGATGTCATCACCAGATTGTACTGGGATGAGGGCCGTGACCTAAGCAACGTCATGAGCATCATGGAAGCCCAACACCAGTTCAAGGCTACGTAAGGGCTGACTGCTTGCCAACCACAAGTATTCGCGCTTATGAGAAGACAGCATGAAGCAATACAAGACTGCATTCAAGCGATGGGGCTTACAGAAGCATATGTCGGGCAAGGACATGCGACATATGGTGCGAATCCGTAAGAGGAGGCTCGAGGAAGACGAAAAGGCAACTCATTTCTCCATCAAGAAGCGAACAATACCAAACGAGAAAATTGATCGGTGGATTCAAAGGTCAGGCTTTGAGCATCGCGCAGCAATGTCCGGGAATGCTGTCATGAGCGAGACTCCGCCGAATATTGACTACAGAACACCTTCGGAGCACAACAGCATTGCCGATACGACAAATATATCCCGGACTCCAAAAGTGGCCAGGCCTATTTCAGTTACGAATTTGAGTACGGAGCTGGTTGATATAGCGGCTCCCAATTTGAGCGAGCCCAGGAATCACAAATTAACATTTGATGGCAATCTGGACAGTTACTCAGATCCAAAGTTGGATTCGGGGCATTGGTTCACTAAACACGGACCCCAAAAAACGACATTCGTGGGCATGGACACAGTATTTACACAAAAGAATCATATGCCGCCGCCTCCGTCTGGATTCATGCTTTCATCAGCAACGCAAACAACCACAAGCACATCCCAAAGGCTGCTGGAATCACCAATGCCTATGAATAGATTATGCACAGAAGAGTTATCTCGGAACCTTTCAGCTGTGCAAGCAATCGATGTCGATATGACACCATTCAATGACTTTTTACTTTCCAATGAAACCATACAAGTTTGTGGAATAGAGCCACTGCAGAACACAATCGGTGATTCGGGTCCGGGAATACTGGACCCTGTCATGTCTTCGATACACATGTCCATGCACGCCAACCAGATAGAAGAGATAGGACACGCAGATACGGATTCAAATGCAGGCAGCCCGGCGGACGCAGCACTGGTTACTCAAGAAAAAGATTCACACCGCGACACGCCGGCTTTTCTTTCGCAGCAAAGCTTCATGACATCCGATCAAGAGACGTTGGGAAAACACCTACGAGCCGCCGCAGGTAGAGGAGACGAGTCTCTTGTCCAACAAATACTGAGAAGCTCCTACGTAGATGTTGATTCTTGCTCAGACTCCGGACGGACAGCGCTACATAATGCTGCATCTGCTGGGCATGTCAAGATACTCCGCGATTTACTACAAGCTGGGGCGGACGCTTCGCTACGCGTGAAGGCGAAAAACGGCAAACCATCCGGCTTGACGGCGCTGGAGGTGGCCATCAATGGGAATCAACTGGCTTCCTTGGAAGTACTTCTTTCGTCTTTCTGTTTCAATACAGATGTAGCAGACTCCTGCCAAGAAGAAGTATTACGCGACGCAATCAAGCATGCCATGCAGAAACGAAAGCTTGAATGCTTGGCGAGGCTGGTACGATTTTTTGGTTGGGATTGGAACGATTCTGTGCATTACGCGATACGAAAGGGCTATTTCTACGCACTACGCATCTTTGTTGACCATCAAGTGAACATTGACCTTGCTGACGATGATGGAGACTATCCCTTGCACGCCGCGGTTCGAGTATATGAAAAGCATTTCCCCGCATCAGCGGGCCGCTCGCCTCAACTCGAAATGATCAAGTTTCTGCTTCCCAAAGTTTCGGGAAAGCAAAGAGATGCCCTGGGCCGCGCGCCCATTCATCTCGCGGCGTCCCGCGGATATGACGAGGTTATCCGGCTGCTCTTGATAAACAAGGTCGACCCTAACATGCGATCAGAAAATAACCAAACGGCACTTTTATACTTGTATCCTGCAATCAAAATACCAGATCAGAGCATTCAGCGAGTCGTAAACTGTGTGCTAGCGTTGAGTCAAGCTGGTGCGGACCCGAGTATAGGTGATGAAAATGGAAACACGCTGTTGCACTACGTCCCAGAACTCGGGAGGCATTTCTTCAGGATCGGCGCCAATTTGAATATGCAAAATGCGTCCGGGGAAACGCCTCTTTTCCTCGCAGCCAAATACACATGCTCTCGGGGAATCAGGGCGCTGCTTGGCAGCGGAGCCGACGCAGATATCAAAAACAACAGTGGCATGACTCCCCTGTCGGAGGCTGTGAAAGTCAACAACTTGCATGTTACACAGCTTCTTGTTGACGGAAAGGCTGATCCAAATGTCGAGGATGATGGTGGCCAAACACCAATCTTCAAAGCTGTAAAGTGTCGCAACTTGCGTATTCTCCAAACACTACTCAATGCAAAAGCCAATCCAAATGTGTTTGACAAATCAGGAGCAACACCCCTCCTCATTGGCGTACAATATGGAAACTATCAGGAGGTCAAGGCTCTAATTGAAAACGGCGCGAACGCAAATACCAAGGATAAAGCCAAACGGACACCTCTCTTTGACGCTGTGGAGTTTGGTTGGCCAGATATTATAACATTGTTGCTAAACAATGGCGTTGACCCAAACGTGCAGAGCAACACTGGAGCGACGCCTCTGTTTCGAGCTGTGCGCCTCAAAAAGGACATGGAAGTCAAGGCACTGCTTGATGGTGGCGCAGATCCAGACATTAGAGATAAGAGTGGACGAACACCCCTCTTCGAGGCGGCGCTCATTAGCCATGAGCCGATTGTGCAACTCTTACTAGATGGCAAGGCAGATCTAAATCTACAGGATGAGAAAGGCGAGACGGCGTTACATGCGGCGATTAGATCGGAAGACGATTCAGCAATTATACCGCGACTGTTTGCGGCGGGTGCTAGAGATGATTTAGAGAATTCAAAGGGTGAAACGGCGAGAACTCTCAAGGACAAATATGACGTTTGGAACAAGGGGCTGGTAGAAAGTCTTGGGAAAGGCGAGGCTGGCGTTGGTTAGATTGGGCTGATATGAGGAAGTTGTTTTTTCTTCTTCTTTTTTGGGGAGCTAATGCAAAGTTTAATAAGACTCGATTAATTAATGTCACTCAACATTCACTCTTAGCATGAGATGATTAAAAGTAACCATGCTTGAAAGTATCCTTCAACAGAAAGAGCGCATGGTACTATTCTGTTGAATTGTTGCTTTCTTTTTTACTTGATAGTAGTTTCAGGTCGCAATCGTGTGACATCGTGTCTCTGGCATATATCTTTTTCTTGGCATTTGGGAGATTGAGAATATGAAGTAGGGAGCATCGTCATATTATTTTAGCGGACTCGAACCGAAAGCCACCCACTAGCCACTAGTTGGAACCGCCACAAATCTCAGGGAGCATTTGGTCAAACTTCTCGCGATTGGCGATGGGAGGATGTAGTAGCCGCCCGTCGACTCGAGCAAAGGCTTTCGAAATGATTCTCTGTGGACAAACGCAGACAGATTAAAATCCCAGATGAAACGGAAACATTACCTCTACAATTATTGCGTAATAGCTGCCAAGACCTGACCAATTGAGTTTCGCAGCGTGTGCATCTAGAGATGGCATCGTCCAAAGTTTAAAAAAGTTTCCGAGAATCTTGGCTTCAAGACAAGCTTTGACGTGCTGATTTTCTAGTCTCGATCAGGACACTATTGCAGACAGCGTGCTTGGCACAGAGCATCTAGTTTACTTGATGTTATTTTGAGTAGTTTCGAAAACATTCATTTGTGTTGCGGCGTCATGTTTGGTGGTAAACCTACATCAGCCCTCTCCTCTCGTCTTGGGAATGAAAAAAAAATAAATAAACAAAATAAAAAACGCGCCTGGTTAGCGAACTCCATTGAGTGCCGTCTTGTCACGGCCAAAATAGTTACAGGCTGGATAACACGCCGCTTGTCTGTGAATGACGCCCACGGGCGGATGCGTGGTGGCGTGCTCGACTTCGGTTTCCAGTTGGGCATGGTTTTATTACCCAATTCGAGAGTCGGCCGTACGGGAGTTTGACATTGCGTGAAACAAGCAGAAGGGTGAGGAGCACACATTCAGGCAAGGGACGGGCCTTGAGTGAAACACTCCAGTGAGCGAGTCCAGTCACTTGGTTGGCTGGTTTGTTTGAGCGCATCGTCCAGTCTGACCGCGAACTGGGCTCGCAAGAGACAAGGCACGCGAGGGATTTGATGAAAACCTTTGCATTCTTTGGTGAGTTATTTTTTCTTCTTTCTTTTTTTTTTGTTTTTTTTTGTTTTCTTTTTGGCAATCACCGGATCCTTCGGGTCCCGAGCTCTCCACAAGGTGTTAGGGTCCTGCTCGTATAGGGAGAACCTTTTATTATTGGATTCATGCGACTCCTCAATGTCGATCCCATTCAGACATGTCCATCTAAGATTTTCCCCCCTTCTGCCTTGTCAGGTCAGACGTTGCTCGTCGTCAACCCAGCCTTAAATACGACGCACCATCCTCACCTTAATTGTGAGATGATTTGCACAGGCCATACCGCACCAGTCATGCCCCGATCGGCTTACTTGCCACGCGCGAGCACCAATTTATCTGGATACTACCACCCTCGGGGTGCAATACAGCACGATGGCCAATGAGAGACATTCAAATACGGTGGATGAGGCCAGGCGCTGATGATTGAATAAAGAAAGTCGGTGTCGCGTGATGTCGCGCGCTGGACCTGTCGGTGCACAAGGTTACCGAGGGGGGGGGAGTTGGCGGAATGTGGAGTCAGAGCGGACCGTCTCCTTCTGCTCTCCGACAAGGCTGAAAGGCCCGAAGTTGCCTCATTGCCGGCAGCCGGCCGACTGACCCGCGGCGTCTATTCTTAGTCCCATAGAGAAGATGGTTTTTGTGGATGTAATCAGCCACCAGTGTTGCAGTGACGAGGGGTGATGCTTTCAACTAGACGTTGGAGTGGGACTTTTTTTGTTAGTGGCGTGCTCTGTGTGTGCGCATCAGGGCCAACCCGTCTGTCGCTCATCATAATATCCGGCCGGAGAGAGAGAGACAGACAACACACACACACACAACAGAAGAAAAACACTCGACGGGAAATTGAAGGGCGTGACCAATTTCCGTATCGAGCCAAGGAAAAGCTAAGCCTCGGGAAAGGCGGATAAATGGCCCCTGATGCAGGGCCCAGTCCGGGGCAACAGGGGAGTTCGCTAACTGCTTGCACTCTAGCCACAGCAGGGCCAGCTCCTGTGCCCTACCCAAACCCAGCACTCGGGACCCATTGGAACCAGCACGCCGGTTAAAGGCTGATACGAGCAAGAGTGATACGAGATCGTCTACACCCAGATGAACACCCCGTGGCTGAGCAGCCCACAGCGAGGCCATGGGTGGGCCTCGCCGGGCTTCGGTGGGTAAATCAGAGGCCTGGTTTCGTAACAAGATGACTTCTCACTCGCCAGCGCACATTAGCCACCACTTGGAGTGTGCCGAATTCCGTGACACGAGCCAGTCACCGGCCCCCGCCCTGCGTCCTTTCCAAGTTTTCAAGACAAAAGTTTGGTCCTCGGGGCTGATGTGAGGGAGCAAAGGAGTCTGTCAGTTTAGTCGAGGTAGCATAGGAACAAGAAAAAGAAAAAGAAAATAAATGGCCGGAGCGGAGAGAACAAGAATCACAAGCCTGGCTCCAGTCTGCCCATGCTCATCCCCCCATCCCCCCCTTGGTACGGCGCTCATCCTCCTGCTGTTTCAAGAGCTGGGGCTGAGCCTGAGCAAGTCTGATTGACCCAAAAGTCCTGTCTAGCGCTAAATGAGTCGCTCGTCTGTCTCCAGAATTGGAAAAAAGGCCGACAACTTGATGTACATACTTGCTGACTTGCCGTCTTTATTTCTTTATTTCTTTCTGTCTTTCGGGTTGCCTACTGAACTCTGTGTCCTCTTCCATCACAAACATATTTCTTTTCAACCTCTTTTTTCTAGGCTTGGCAATGAACCGTTTTGTAATCACTTGTTCTGTTTAGTCACCGGTGCCGGCAAAGAAACGTCGTCCCCTTTTCTCGTTTCCGGCACCATCATTACACATCACCAACCTGCCGTTCCTTGCCGATTCATTCATCCTCCAAGTTTCTCAGAAGACGCCTAATTTCCCAAACGGGGGAGACACTCCTATTCAGCAAGCAGCTGGTCCAGTCTTTTCTCTCGTTCCCTTCTTGTGTCTTATTCATCTACAATCATGTTTCAATATTCCACTCTTATTCACCTGGCACAGCGGCGTTATGTGCCAGATGTAATCCTCCGCTTCGTCAACCGAGCCTTCATCTTCACAATCGCTGCTCTAGTTGTCCTCGCCGCCAAGTTTGACCACATCCACAGTCACTTATCGGCCATCCCCACAGCTCAGTTGTGGCGATGGGGCTACTCGTTCTTTGCCCAGGATCTGGCCGTTCTCATTCTAGTCCGCCTTCTTCTGGATCACTGGGTTTCCAGATTACCGACCCAGCCACGATGGCTGCCGATTCCGCTACGTTTTGCCATCACTGGCCTTGCTGGAGCCATACTGTTGTACAACATCGCCCTCAGTCTCGTCGCCATCAACTTCTACATCGTCACCGGATCCGAGATTCACTGGCGAAACATTGACGTTGCTGCCGATGCCTCTTCATGGGGTCTTATTCTATCCGGAACCGTCTCCTTCGTCATCCTGATTTGCCTTTCACTGCTCTTCGGCTGGTTGCTTCAAACCCCCTGCTACGGCCTATTCGGCTACGCTGCTGACATTGTCAACTGGCCCTTTGCCTGGGTCTGGCGCAAGTTCCGCAGTATAGTCCTTTCACGAACCCGCTATGCGCAGATTCCACAGGCCGACCTCGAGGATGTCGAAAAGTCCTTCAGCGACGAGTCAAGCTCCGATGGTTCCGAGAGCCACCGTAGTCTTCGGAGCTTCGAGAACAGCGCTTCGGCATCACCTTCTCTACCCTTTCGACTCATGCAGCGCCTCCTCCAGAGCTTTGGCGTCAACATTCAGGCGTCAAAACTCAAGTCCATTCTCAATCGCTTGACATACTTGGTTGTCGGCATCGCCCTCCTCATTATGGTTTGTATGACCATCGCCAGACCAGACGAAGGCTCGTTGACCTTCCTCTCTTGGACCACCGTCATCTTACCCTTTATCGATTTCTCTTCCTTCACATCGTGCCTTGACAAGATCCAGCCTTATTATAATGTCGGCATTCAACGCAACTGGGATGATCAATCAGCCCTGACCGACCCTATCCCCTTCTCGTGGCTCCCGAAGAACGATTCTCTAGAGGGCTTTTCGGATTGGTACACTGGCAAGGACCATTACAGCGCCGCAGCTGATCCGTTGAAGATCTCAAACCTCGAAGAGCCGTTGCTGGCTCCGCTCAAGGAAAAGCTGCAAAACGTTTCAATCAGACACGTCATGCTAGTCCTTCTCGAAAGCACAAGAAACGACATCTTCCCCATCAAGAAGGGCGGTCTTATTTGGGATCGTCTTCAACAGTCATGGCCCGACCACAAACTCCCCCTAGACGCTCAAGTGAGGCTCGCCAACCTGACACCAACCGCCAATTACCTTACTGGAGACTACAATGATGGCTTCCATCACGACAATTCGTCAATGAAGAAGCGCGGTGGCCTTCACTTTACTAATGCTCATACCGCCGGAACATTCACCCTGAAGAGCATGGTCGGTACACTCTGCGGCATCGGTCCATTGCTCACCGACTTCAACCAGGACTGGGAGAACCACATTTATCAACCCTGTCTCCCTCACATCTTCGAGGCCATGAACCAGCTAGACCTGTCTAACGAGAATGCCTCAGACCCGTATGCTGCCTCCAAGTGGCAATCTTACTTCTACCAGACCGCAACGCTCCAGTACGACAAATTCGACAAGCTGATGTCCTCGATCGGATTCCCCGACAACAACACCATCGACAAGGATTACCTCAGGTCTGACAAGGCCAAGCACGGACCCGTCACGCTCAAGGATGTCAACTACTTTGGCTTTGAGGAGGATCCACTCGAGGATTATATCCGCGACGCCTTCGTCTCGGCCAAGGAGAACGACGAGAGGGTCTTCTTGACACACATTACGAGCACGAGCCACCACGCTTTCAAGATGCCGGAACGCGAAACGTATATTCCCATGGCCAATGGCTTAGAAGACCTTTCGCATTACGTCAATGCCGAAGGTTACGTTGACAAATGGCTGCGCAAGATATTGAATGTGCTGGACGAGCAAAAGGTCGCCAATGATACCCTGGTAATCTTCGTCGGAGACCACGGTCTTTCTATGCCCGAGAACGATATTACATCCGCCTATTACAACCCCAGCATCGGTGTGGACCATGTTCCCCTGGTTCTTTCTCACCCCCAGCTGCCGGCTTTCGATGTCAATGAGGCGGTGCACTCTTCCCAGATCCTGCCAACGATCCTTGACATTCTTCTCGAGACTGGCTCCGTCAACAGCGCGAGCCACAAGGCCTTGGCTGATCTGGTGGCCAACTACGAAGGACAGTCTCTCATCCGACCGCTCCAGATGCTCAACCAAACGAGCAACCAGCCCAACTGGCAGTTCACCGTGGTCAACCCTGGCCGAGCCGAGCTTACCGTCCGCGACCCCCGACACCCCGACAGGCACCTCGTGGTTCCCATCATCGACAATGTCGAGTGGCGTTTCAGCAACATCATTTCCGATCCCCGGGAGCAGGATTCCATCCAAGGGTTTGACTTTGCTTCGTTTTTGCGTCGCGTGGAGAAAAAGTACGACGCCGACGTGACCAAGTGGATCGAAGAGGCTGCATTTGCGAGCCGCTGGTGGGTAGAAGAGAATCACAAGCGGTGGCGTTTCGGACTTTATGCCGAGTATTCATAAACGGAGCTGTTTATTAGATTCCTTTTGTATATCTATTGCATTGCTTGGCGTTTCTGTTTTTCAGAGCCTGGAGTTTGTATTGGGGGAGAATGCATATAGGAAAGGTTTTCTATAACGTGTACTAGCCCATATTAACGCTGTTCCTTTTTATTTGACTCATCTTAACAACCCAAGATTCCCTACTTGACCTGAAGTGAGAGCCAATTTAAAAATAGAAATCCTGGCCTGCCTTCACGTTGATCCTGGTTTGGACGACATGCTGCTGTCAGTTATTAACTGATTGGTGCCTGAGGCTTCTTCATTGACATGACCCAGTAGAAATGCAGAACGCTCTAGTTTTCTCCATGTCATGCAATTAGCAATTAATTATCCTTACACAATATCTACATAACCTCCTCCTTTATCCCTTCCCGTCGGTTCACACAAAAAAAGCCTTTCCCACCAACTGCAAAAAGAGATGGATCAAGAAGACACCATGGTTTGTTTGCCCCGTACTGGAATCGAACCAGTGATCTTATCATGTTATTCCGTGTATGGTTACTAGTGATACGCTTTACCACTGAGCCAACGGGGCTTGCAGTGGGCCATGATAATTTCAGGTTTACTCGGTAGGGCGCTTCCCAGTTTCCGTCTTGTTACGTTTCCATGAGGGGAACAAGTCTCCAAAGTTCATCAGCGCAATATAGAAATAGTAGAAGACTATGAGATTCTTTCTGGTTGGAAACAAACAATAAATTAGCCGGATGGAAATTCTAAAGCCCGCCGCTTCACAACTAGTGATGACGCGCGATCCATGTTGTTGGTTCATTACAAAAGTTACATCACTCTACCCACAAGCCGATAACTACCAACAAACACCGTCACATGTCCCATGGTTATATGTTTCCTATGTCAATTTCACCAATAACCTTTTCTAGCAACGGAGCAATTTAATGCACTCTTGTTTTACATCAAGATTGCTGCACATAAGATGTGTCCAATAAATAGGTGGGATGAGCTTAGCTGTGAGGCTGAGTGAGGGCTCTATATGTGGCTCAGTTGATTTCAAAAGACCTTCGGCCCTCTTTTATATCTCTTCCCCCTCTTCTGTTGACATTTCTTGACCCAGATGAGCCACCCTTAAGCGTATTGACCAAATAAATCGATGTAACGAGAGGCCTCTCAATTGGTGTATTTCTGGCTATGAGATGTTTGCCTCATCATAACGACCCTCAAATATGCAAGTACGGGCAGGGGTAGCTTCGTTGCCATAATAAAATGGCATGTCATATGCAATTCTTGAGAGAGTGTGTGCAAAATTTCACTGCAACGTTTCGCAGTTGGAGGCCTGATTCAATTTGCGTTTGACGTTATGAGATGCAGAGGTTGGTGGCTGTTGATCAAAAGATGAGAGAAGAGCAGACCCCGCTGTAAAGTGCCAGAGAGCCTCTGGATAGTGTCCTCGCAGAATCTCGATTCAAGTGAAGATCATACAACAAACAGGGACAAATTTGATATTCGACTGAGAACTGGTAGATATAAAAGAGTGAATATAACGTACGGCTAGGTTGTACTGCTGAACGACAACAACGTCAAGACTGCAGCTGTAGGCTTGGATTCCCATATCGAGACTTGAATTGTCGATGCGCACCACTAAGGGCGCATAAAGCATGCTTGACTCGTTCCACAAAGCCGCATAGAGGGAGGGTGTAAGTGTGCCAAAATTCAGTGGTTTTGAATTTTTCCATGAGCTCTGGAATTGTGTATATTCGTACATGATGAATCCAGTCACCTTGATGCGGGTGTGTCCAAGCTGACGAACATGCTATGGGAAGATCAGCTCGGCTTTATGATGCGAGATATCTTTATGGAGCGAATTACCATTTAATACACCTAATTCTGATTCTGGGGTCTCTTGGACACTTCCGACTTTTCGCATTCTACACCATTACGATGTTGGTCCAGCCACAGTGTGTTGGACCAGTGGGGTTTAGCGTGATTGTCGCGATCGCATTTTGGTACTACAGTTAAGCAGGGCTATAACGATAAGAAACGCAACCGCGTTTTCATTGTTAAGACCAGGTTATCGGTAAATCAAGGCTATAAACAGGGATATAGTTAATAATAGCTCTATACCTAATTTATATATATATTTATTATAAGGAATATTTCGATTAATATCTACTATTTTACTTATTTTACTTTTTATTAGCTTTACCTCTAGAGCTTCTTTTTATATTGCTGGAGTAGCTAAATAAGCTAAAAATTATATTCTTCTATTACCTTTTTATATATAATTAATTTCTCTATAGTAGAAGATACTTTATATACTAGAATAATAGGAGAAAATAAACTATTAAGGTTATTATTATAGTTAGATAGTAAGACCTAAGAAAATACCTTTGCTATATATAAAAGAAGGTCCTTTATAGGCTTATAAAGATATTCTTATTTAGGCTTAATAAAAATATTAAGAGCCTCCTTAATTAGAATAAATCTAAATTATATTATTAATTAAATATTAGTATATTTAGTTAATTTAAAAAAAGTAATATATTTAGTATTTTAGTTTTTTAGGTAATAATTAAGGCTAAATATTTAGCTAAAAAGCTATAACTTTCTCTAATAATTAATAATAATTAATTTCTTTATTTTTTATTATATATTAATTATCTAATAAAGCACTAAGAGCTATATAAGGCCTTTAAGAGGATCTTATTCCTAGAAAATATATTAAATAATAAACTTAAGCTATTACTTTCTATAGTAAAGCTTTAGATTTAAGATAATTCCTTGGTTTAATAGCTAAAATAATATAATAAAATTTAAAGGAAGAAATATAATAATTATATATAGTAATTATAGCTCCTTAGTAATCTTATAAATTACTTTTTTATATATATTAAAATAATTAAATAAAAGTAGGATTTTTTAGCTTATTATTTACTTATTAAACTAAAAAAGCTATTTATAGAAAATAACTAAGATTATTTATACTTTTTAATTAAATTACTAAAAAATAGATATATTCTTAATATAAATATTATTTTTTCTAAATATTTAAGGGCTTTTAATTTTACTAATAATCTATAATAATAGCTTATATATATCTAATATATTATAATATAATATAAAAGAAATTCTTTGCTTATTTATTTTTATACTTAAAATAAATATATTTATAAGTATTATTACTAATAATTAATACTAAAAAAGGCTAATTTTATTAATATTATAAATATTATTTACCTAATATTATATAATAAGCTATTAAAGCTATTATAGATTAGCTATAAAATTAAGATTCTTAATTAAAATAAGCTTATTATACTTATAATATTATTTATATTAATAATATAATTTAAAGCTATTAAGCTAACTATATAAAAAAAAAAATATTAAAAAAATATAAAAATTAAATATTATATTTTAAAGCTTATAAATAATTATTTAGATAATTTCTCTTATAATTATAATTCCCTAATTATTAATTTATATTAAATAATTATTAAAAGTATTCTTAAGAATAGGAAAATTAGCTTTCTTAGCTCTTTTAATATATATTATATTTTTAGGGATTATTAGTATATTAAGATATATAAAATAGTTACTAAAGTATTTAAAAATAAATAATTATAAGAGCTTTAAGCTAAGCTTACTTTTTATTTACTTTTAAAGTTATATTTAATATTAAAATAAATTCTAATAATAAATATAATATATTTAATATCTTTAGCTATTAAAAATAAATTATCTAGCTTATATTTTAAGCTACTTTATTAATAATATTTTAATATTATTATAAAAGGAAAATTAATTAAAAATACTAAAAATTTACTACCTATATAGCCTACTTATTATAATAAAATCTTCCTTTTATTACTTTAGTTAGTAGGTTAAGGCTAATATTATAAGTATTAAGATTTATTATAATTTACTAAAAATCATATATAAAATAGGGGGGTTGCTAGATTCTCATCGGTAAAACCTGAATATCGTACTAGACCCAGATCGTTATAGCCCTGCTTGACTGTACGATAAACTCGGGTAAACAATTGCTCCATCAAATCTTGACCTAACACGGTCTAGTGTGTTTCGGTTATATTGGTGCGGCGAGAGCAAGGATGTTGGTCGCAAATATAACTCATACTTTATCCAAGGGCGAGGCCCATTTTGGGTGTCTGTGAACTACCCTAGAGCGTATCATCATCCTGTCCAGTCAACTGCGGTCTTTTGTCAGACATGCATGCGTATAACATGTACTAGACGTTCTAATTTTAGTAAACTATAGAGCAGTGAATCATTTTTCACTATTGCCTTAAATGTGTTACTATTGGCTAGTATGATATTTGAGTCTCACTTGTGGTTTGACAGGTTGTACGCCACCAGCTTCAACTACAAGGATCAGCCACACATATTCATAGACATTACATAAAGTTCATTGTAAAAAGACGCACTATTAACCAGTGCGCTGAGAACAATGACACCTGACTATGATTTCTTCTTCTTGATTGTGCCAATGATGCGGCTAAATGTCAAGATGGCACCCCCGTCAACCCAGTCACTCACCTAACGTTGGGCAACTAACATTAAAAATCTTATCTCCAAGTGTAGACGAGTGCAACGCTGCAAATTGCTTGGGCACGTGGGGTTGGGTTCTAAGTATGGGTCGCGGGTAGAGCGCCGGCTAATGAGGAGCTGTGAAATCGAATCACATAGCTCTCGACTCCCAGTTAGCGCGCACAACGGCTTGCGAGCTGAGTTGAAGAGGCTTGATAAGCACTCTCGCTAGCCACCAAAATGGGTTAGGGTGCTGCATAACGAGAAGCTGAGAAAAAGAGGTCTGCCAAAATTCCAGCCGCTAAGACAAGCCCAGATCTTGCTAAGGCTTGAGCTTTTCCACGCAATGTAAATATAAAATGGCTCCTTGTCCTGGGAAATTGGTCCTGGTTTTGGGTATCAAGTCAAGTACCTATACTTTGTGTCACTTCAATTTTGGTCCTCTGGAGCTGAGGATCCAACCGCTCAAGTTTTCAAAGACTTGGTTCTATCACTTCACCAACTGGTTGAAAAACCAACTCGATCACAATGCAGTCCCGGGGAATTCTTTACTCAATTCTTACTCTTGCCCTCTGCATGACGTCGGCACTGGTAGCCGCGACTGGCTGCAGCGGCTGTGGCGGAGGCAAGACTTGCGGCTCTATTACAAACAAAGCCGGCGCTACTCTCCGCTACACAACGAACCCCAGCCCTTCTTTTAATTCCAACATCAAGGACTCCATGTACGGCAAATGCCGTTTCTGGAACTGGTATGCTTCCAACAGTATTATCAGCATTGTTCCTCATGACCAGACAGTCTACTGCACACAAAAGACTCTGGCCAGCGGAAGCGGTAAGAAGGGAGGATGCGCGCAAAAGATTGACGTCGACGGTTTCACTTTCCCCAACAACAAGTATTGGATCCAGGTTCCCTTCTCCAACATCCCGAAGCCGGTTGAGAAGGGTGTCTGGACCAAGTACCCAGACTTCATCGACATTACATGCCGTCGGGTTCCAGTTGTGGGAACCATCCTGTGCACATATGTATAGGTCATGATTTTATTGGGAGAGTGAGTGATTTGGAACGATGGATGAGACAATTACGACGAGGGAGCACGGAAGGGGCTTATGATTTAATGCCTTTGTTTGCTGGGAACTGACGAATGATCAAAATTATGGGAGGGCGTTGCCTTTACGCACATGCCTGAATACTAGACTGTTTTTATGCATACGATGATAAATACATGGATGCTTCTATTTTGAGCCCCCCGTGACTTTGTGTAACACATGTAACCGGTGGCGTTATAACTCTACAATGGCATCACGCTCATTATATGATGACGAAAAAAGCGAGCCCGGAGACAAGGGCTCTTCCAAGGATAGCGGCCGTGATCATGTGTTCCAACCAACAAATATGAACAAGGCAAATGCCGAGGATGATCTAGAGAACGTTACGTCAATGTTGGGCTCCGAAAGCTCGTCACAGCTTAATATCAATGGGCCCGTGACCTTTCAGCTAGTCGTGGCTATTTTGAGTGTATTATTGGGGTTAGGCTATTGTTACTTTGGAGACGAGACTTTTTAAAAGCAATTGTTCCTTCTTTTTTCTTCTAAACCCCAAAATTAAAAATTGATATATGCTGCAATGTACATAAAGACATGAATTGAAAAATTGTCCTATGAAGAAACACTAAAGATGCTTTGCTTCATCCCACACGGTGGTGATGCTTGCTGCCTAGTTATACAAGATACCACTGACGCCCACGCTGTGCCTGACTGTGCTAACAGCAAAGCTGCGAGCCTCACCAGCCTACACCACCCACCCCCCAACGCCTCCGGCAGCCCTCCGAGGGCCCTCCCGGGGGGGCCTCGCTACGCTCGAAGATGCCCTTCCTTTGATTTTAATTAAGGGAGTAGAAATCCCCCCCTCGGTGGGCGGGCGCCCCTCCGGGAAGGCCTCCGGCGGTAGACTTCGGCAAACCCTCCGGCCGTACACAGCCAGATTACGACAGCAAGGCCTCGTTCGCAGAAAGTACCTGAGGAAAGGCTGTCGGACCAGTTGGTCATGGAACCTGACGTAGGAGGAACAAAGATTTCGAGCGGACGCCCAATCCTGTCGGGACATCTATTCAAAGTCAAAATGAGGTCCGAAGATGCGCCCAAGTTTCACCGAATGATGGAACTCCATTTCGCATTGACAAAGATTGCCACCATATCAGGAGCAGCCGATGCCGTGAAAATGTTGCCAGACCTGTAATATTTTGGGAGTGAAGACGATCCTTTTGAAGCATTGATGTGGGGAACCAAATCCTGGGAGACCGGAGAACCCGCTCAGCCCACTGAACTTCCATTGCGCTAGAAGCCGCGCCCCCCGTCTCCCTGAGCAACCCTTGCAAGACATGCCATTTCGTCAGCCATCGGCGCCCCTAAATGCACCATTGTCGCCTAATCCGGGTCATAAATCACAAAGTGAGCGGCTTAGCAAGATCTAGGTCCAGATAAACCAGCTAGGAAGCGGTACCCAAGTTGCCCATCAGCACCTCGCTACCAATATCGCGCAGTGGGTCCAGAGTTGGAGGAAGGCCGTGAAGAGTCTCGATTTGAGTGACTAGTTTGAAGTTTCGTCGCGTTTTGCTGCAAATGCTTGTTGAGGAAGTCTCTTTTTTTGGGGCATTTGTCCGGAGCTCGAAAATGGATAGGTAATTGGTTACATGAGAGGTTGGAAAGTTGCCTTGCTTGTTCTATGATTTCCAGTGTGCAGTTCTAATGAGGTACCAAAAAAAATTCTGAATTGACATCCTTTGTATAATACGCACCGCCTAAATATATTTGGCCAGAGGTTTTGTTGGCTTCCAAAGGAAACGGGATGCTCTCAGAATGCTCTCGGAACGAGAGTTTAAGGGCCCTAATACGGTATTGTTGCCATCAGCATTCACATCTCCTGAACTACTACCTGTGAGGTAAAAGCTGGAGGGACTGGCAGTAATGCTGATGAGTTGGTTGTAGTCGTAAGCTTGGAGGCACTTCTCAGATTTATCAATTGACTTGCAGCCACATCACATCACATACAACCATAGCTCTTAGAAAATACGGGATCCCGTCCGCTCTCCCATAGTCAAGCTGAGAAGCGGTGAATTAGTACTCGGGTCGGTGACGACCGGGGAATCCTCGCTGTTGTATGTAAATTCCATTTTTTGGAAAATGGCTCCGTTAATTTTTAGACCACTTGACTCATCCAATTCCAAGATTGTTTAATAGAATTGGTCGGCCAGGGTAGTTGGGTTAGAACAACAAGAGGTTGTATTGAATAGCCACGTTAAGCAAATCAGCCCCTACCACCATTTCTGCCTCGTTTAAATCGTCACACGCAGTTCCTGTGCCATACCTCCCGACAACACAGTTTCCTTGCCCTGGATTTCATGCGGCAGCTCATACGTCTCATACTTTTTCAAATACCAGCTCTTTGCAT
Source organism: Calonectria pseudonaviculata (assembly GCA_004380915.1). Taxonomy (NCBI): domain Eukaryota; kingdom Fungi; phylum Ascomycota; class Sordariomycetes; order Hypocreales; family Nectriaceae; genus Calonectria; species Calonectria pseudonaviculata. The sequence goes on from PGGA01000015.1 coordinate 1,264,634, forward strand.
TCGACTCTTTATCATTGCTGTCCTTGAACTCGGTCGAATCTGACGCCCTCAAAAAATATGAAACGGAGTAGCGATCTTCCTGCTGGATACCACCTAGTGGAAGCACACGATGCAGGGCCGAGCGGAAACGTTTGTTGGATAGGAACCTCAGCGTGTCGGCGACATTGATGATGGCATGGCCCGGCCGGGGCTCGACGTACTCCCAGGCGCCTGTCACAGGCGAAACAACCTGGAGACCCCATTGCGGTGCAAATAGGAGGGTTAGAGTGCCAATATCCGTGTGCATATTCTGTCCCACCTCGTTCAGGTTCTGGGTGCCGGGTGGATAGTGCAGGAAATAGAGTGTGCTCTTGGAGCGAGCGTCGTCGCGGTGGTAAGTGTCCAGGCGGGCGCTTCCTTTGAGATCCAAACCGTCTGAAAGACAGTCCAGGAGGAGCTGTAAGATGAAGTGGCAGGAAGCATTCAATTGGTCGAATAGAGGCAAGTTGTCCTGAACAACTGAGGGAAGCGCCCAGCGACCGAGTAATTCGTTTCTCCCAATCTTGGTTTTCTTTTAGAAATACTGTCCAAGGCCAAATGACGAGTTGGGTTGATACATACCTTCAAAGCTTCGAAGCCATCTTTCAACGACTCAACTGCTCCGGATTGGTTACCGGTGGCCTTGAACCTGGTTTCAAGATAGTTGGTTGAGTCATCAGTTGAAGAATAAAAAAGTCGAAAAGAATATACTAACCCATGTGCCAACGATAATGTCGGGGTTTTTAGTTTTTCCTCAACTGGCTGGGCAAACCAGCGTTTGGTGATTTCGCCCACCCGGTTCAAGTCCTTCCACAGTTTCCCAGAGCCCGAGCCCTGAAGATCCAGATAGAAGAAGCCGTCCCTTTCACAGGCCTTGACAAGAGTTTCCAAGTCCTGCTCGTCTCGATCGAAAAGATTGTCAAACTTTACTGTATAGAGATTAGCAGTATTGACATGATCATACGGGTTCGATGGTGTTCCGGACGTCATGGTGAAGGAGATGGAATAAATCAAGAGTACAGAGACAAATGAAAAGCGCGTGCAAGAAGGTGCAGCGCTCAATTACTACTCTGGGTGGGCTTTTAAATATTATGAGTGTTTGAGTGAGGTATGTACATTCTGGCGCCCCCTAAGTCACATCTAACAGTACACCGAGGACGTTATTATTCGGATACAAACTCCCATATCTCTTGGAGTACCCGAATGCTTGTTTGTGGATCACGGGGGTCAAGGGATAAGCCCAATACAATTGCAATAGGTTCGGGATGCGAAATAAAAGCCATTAAATGAACTGAAAATAGTGGCACCAACAATCCAACCTGGTACAAATCTATACTTTGCCCATATAACAGTAGGAGTAACGAATTGTTTAGGCCAATGTTTATAACTCAGGTACCCATTAGGTTCCCTGCGCGCTGTGGGGTGGCTTAGGCCTAGCACGAGCAATTGGACAGTTTAAGACACATGTTACACTGGTTACACCATTACTTGGTAGGATCCCCACACAGCATCACGCCAAACTGCCATATACATAGGATGAATTTTCCCCGAGGCGCTTTTGAGACAATTGACACGGGCCGAAAAGAAAAGCGGGACTCCCCTCGGCCTCCGAAACGAATTGGCATAACTCAGCTAGCCACCCGCAAGGAGTAGCCAGAGGTTTGCAACTGATGCCACTACCTGTACCAATGAAGACACAGTACCGAGCTCCTTAATTCCCTGGTAAGCCCTAGCTGTTAGTAATGAGTTTGTTTGAGAGCTGATGTTCAGCCACTGAAATGATGGCATGGTATTAATTTACAAATAAACTATGCACAAAAGAATTATGAGACATTATTAGAATTCTGAAACATTTATAATAATATAATAATTACATTAAATTGCTCCATCAATTTGGTTTGATGAAAGGAGCAATTCTTAAACAATGGTAAATTCAAATAACCATTTCGATTATCATTAAAATGAAGTAAATATCAACGAATCCCATTTCTTTTTATAGCTATTAGGAACAACAAGTTAATAACTAAGAGCTGAAGCTATATAATGAAGCAAAATGCAGGAGCCGCTCTATCTTCTCTCAAAAGATGCACCAAGCGCTTCTCCCCTGGTCACATACTCGTCACATGCTGCATGCGTCTCAGGAATGTTCAGTGTACTGGATCTTGTCTCGTCTGTCCGCGAATTTGAACCCTGCAAATATGCCGCCACTTGTGGCCCCAGAGGCCACGGAGACAAATATGGTATCGAAGAAGACGCCAAAAGCTACGTCTTGTTCAACATCAAATGCCCAGCAATTGAACCCCAGGTCGCTATATTTATGGGCACATGAGACTGAGACATTAATGTATTGTTTCCCACCACTTTTCTGTATACCAGCTGCAATGTCTTTAAGTGACGCATTGAGTTCTGCATATTGAGCCCTAGTATGCCATTAACTTGCACAATCCTTACCTCACCAAAGGTCGCAGATTCGGAAGAACCATGCCCCTGTGGCACCAAGATGGCCCTGGAGCCGAGATAATTTCTGACAGCGGCAACCTGTCGTATGCGGCTGTTCTGCATACCCCCAGTGGATATCGCAGCCCGTGGCGATGGCCGATGGGACAACACATTCAAGATTGTGCATCTTGTTTTCGCCAAGGCCAAGACCGGAGCAGTATTCCTGCCGCTTTCTTGGCCCAGATTCTGGCTTTGGCGGAAGTGGTAGAGTCAATATGCCACGTAGGGCCAGGCAGGAGCTGGAGGGCAGAAGGTCGGTTAAAGTAGAGAGTAGTGCACGCTCAAATGAGTGGAAGGGCTCTGTCTGGTGAAACTACCCTACTGTTAATTTGGAAGTTGTTGGTTGTAGTAGTGTGGGCAATTGGCAATTAGATTGATGTTTAGTTCTCGGAGAGGGTGCTCGACAAGATAAATAAATGCATTGCTGGTCGCTAGTGTTTTGATCCGAAATAACAATGACGATGGCCACCAAGTATTGATAAATTTTGACGCAAAGTTACTACCACTAAATGCCGGGTTATCTGCTAATACCACTACTAACTTTGCAAAGTTCTTGTGTCATGCGGTATAAACATACCCGCAGCGGAAATTATGAATGGAATTCATAACGGCTGCGCTTAATATCAGTTACACCCGGTGCAATGAACAGTGGTCACATCCGAGACATTTGCGGAGTACTATATCTGCAGCCAGTGAGTCCACAAGTAACCTTCTGCTGTCTCATAAATACCATCAGGTGTGTCCCCTTTCACTTTTCTTCTTTCGCTGTGCTACAGTTGTTCTGTCCAAGGCCCATGTTCAGCTAAGCCACTTTGGCGCCATATAGTTGCATACTGAGGTATCCCTTCTCTCCGAAAACAGTGGACGGTATCATATGCCCTCATTAGTGCGGCGCTCGGCTTCCAGTGCTCAGCTTCCGGTGCTCGGCTGCCGGGATAGTTTGCTGCTAGGCTGGCTCTGCCACTACTTGTAAAAATGGCTACGTGCCATATCATTGACCTCCAATGTAATTTTATAATTCATAAAAGTAACGTACAATACACCACCTCAGTCTTGTTCTCTGCTGTCTCCCTTTCTCGCCATTGGCCATATCCCTTTTACCAAACTGGCGCGCTGCACTTTGTTATTATGCCAGCTACAACCGCAGACCCCAATTCAGGCCCGGAGGAAGCCAATCTCCATGTATTGAGCTTTTCTGCTTTGCTGAATGGGGAAAAAGCTCAGCTAGAAAACCTGTTGTCAGCCTGTGAGAACCATGGTTTTTTCTACCTAGATCTCCGTGATTGGGAGTCTGGGAAAATGCTGCAAAAGCTAGAGGCAGTATGGAGAATCATGAAGCCGTGGTTCGACCAGCCTCTAGAGGAGAAGCTGAAGACTGAAACTATATCTGATGCTCATGGGTAGACTGTCATCCCTTTTTGGTGGCATCGCAGGCAATGCTGACTTTTCCAAGGTTTAAGCCACCGGGTGTGCAGTCGGGAGTTAACGAAAACTCGCGGGATGGGTTCGAGGCTTTAAGGGTAACTAACATCCCCGTTGGCAATCCTTCGTATTTACAAGCTAACAGAAATCCAGATCAGTCGTGTTGGTCTTCTCAACCGCTCGAATCTTCCAGGTGTGGTGCAAGAGAACATTGATCTCTTTGAAACCTTTCAGAGTTCGGCTCATTACGTGTTGAAGGCCCTACTGGGAAGCCTATCAGATGCCGCGGGGCTCGAGCAAAACAATCGCTTCGAGAGCTACCATCCGGATGAGTTACCTTCAAAGAGTACTCTGTTCTTTCTACACCATCCCATCAGCGAGGCGCTCGAGGACAAGACAGGTCGGGGCCACAACGCCCACACGGACGTCGGCTCTTTTACGCTTCTTTTCACCGAGCAGCCAGGTTTGCAGGTGTTATCACCCAAGATGAACAAATGGGAATATGTGGTTGCAAAACAGGGCCATGCAATTATAAATGTTGCTGATACACTCCGCTTTATCTCTAAGCGGCGCTTTAAATCTGCCATGCACCGAGTGCTCCCCCCGGGTGGCAAGATGTCCCAGGATAGATACTCGGCAGCCTACTTTCTTCGGGCTAGTGATAGTGCGACTTTTGAGGGAATTGATGGTGAAGAGGTGACAGCAGGGCAGTGGTTTCTCAGCAAGTACAGCAGCTTTAATAAAACCTTGGAGGAGCAGCGGGCGGACTCGGTTGCAACCGGCGGCATGGACAAGGACCTTGGTGTGTTGATTTAGGAAATATCATTGAAACAACAGGGAGTATTTGTCGGGTCTCTATGGCGGATTCAAGTCAAGAAGTTTTCCACTAAAACATTGGCGATCACGCAAAACAGCCAAGTTCCCCACCGAATATTAGTATTCACATGGCTGTTTTCATTTCCCCTCCTCAACCATTGAATAGAATAGTAGTGGCCAAAATTGTCCCAAAGGGCTGCATTGGGGGGAGATAAAAAAGACATGCTAAATTTGTCAAATCCTATGTCATATCCCAAGGAGCTCCCTGGCTATTTCTCTTACAGCCTCACCGCATCAGCCGTCGCCATGCCCCGCCCTCCTACATTAGTAAAAACCTTGTACAAGACACTGTCGAATGACGCGTTTTGTTTGCTTCCTTTGCCTTGTTTCTAAGTCAGACGGGGGTCCGGAATGGGGGATCGACACCTTGTGGCCGAGACACTGTGCAACACAAGGAAGGTATTGGTACGAGGTACAATGATGAAAATAAGTGATGGCATGAATCAACTACCGTACTGAATGAGAGCCAATCCAGCCACTAGTATCGCAACATAACACAGGGCGCCACGTATTGAGGAAATATTTTGGCCACGGTGTAACCCCAGCACTCGCACGAGTGGCCGTATCGACTCACAGGAGTCAGGATCCCTGACGGGTCATTGGGCCTATCAAATGATGAACGTATAGGGCATAGAAACTGACGTAGATACTGCGGGTGGCTGACGTATGGAGAGGCGTATTCATATACATATCTCGACACGGATCCCCTCTTGCTCTCTCATTCTCTCATACACTCATCTCATTCTCTCCTCATTTTCGTTCCTGGCCTCCTCGCTCCTGGCTTTTACGTCGCCATATTCATTGCATCGTTTGTACATTTTATATTTTCTCCTGCATCTTGGCACAATGTAC
>PGGA01000015.1:1270310-1324956 GCA_004380915.1 Calonectria pseudonaviculata
ACCGATATCCCTGCTCTGGCGCTACAGGTGCCAAAATCAATTTTCCCAATGGGGACGCTGACGAAGAGTCTCCCCTGCTCGTCCGCGACCAGACGAGGCCAACCCTCTCTAGACACTCCCCCAGCACCGAGACCGTGATTAACACCGAGGAGCTGTCCAATAGATACCTCATCGTCGTGTTTGGCAGCGTCTTCATCGGTGTCTTCCTGGCTGCTCTCGACACCACCATCGTCGCTACCCTCTCAGTCCCCATCTCCAACTACTTCAACTCCCTAAACCTCCTCTCATGGCTCGGGTCATCTTACCTCATCGCAAATGCAGCGTGTCAGCCTCTCTCCGGTCGATTGACCGACATCTTCTCCCGTCGCTCCGGGCTTGTCGTGTGTAACATACTCTTCGGCGCTGGAACCCTCATGTGTGGACTTGCAACGTCCAAATGGACCCTCCTCGCCGGCCGGGTCGTGGCAGGCATGGGAGGGGGCGGACTAAATGCCATCGCTGCATTCGTGGCCAGCGATCTCGTGCCTCTGAGAAAGAGAGGCGTTGTTCAAGGCTTCATCCACATCTGCTACGGCGTCGGGGCTGGTCTTGGAGGCTTGTTCGGTGGCTGGGTGAACGATATCTGGGGTTGGAGGGCTGCGTTCCTCAGCCGTGTACCATTGATTGCTGTTTCCGCTATACTCGTCAGTTTGACCATTAGAAACCCCTCGCCCAAGCCAAGTGAAAAGTCGAAGCTATCGAGGGTGGACTTCGTGGGAGCCTTCACATTGTCTCTCACGCTAGTTCTACTTCTCCTAGGCCTCAACTCCGGCGGGAACGTCGTCGAATGGACACATCCACTTGTCCTAGTCTCCGTGTCACTCTCGGTAGTGGCCGCAGGCGCATTTGCTTTGGTCGAAACAAAATGGGCCAAGGAGCCTATCATCCCAATGCATTTACTACTTGACCGGACAGTCCTCGCAGCCTGCTTGATGAATTGGCTCATAACCATGGTACTATTCATGGCGACATTCTATGTCCCTGTATTTTTCCAGGTGAACGGCTCCTCCGCCACAGCTTCCGGCATCCGTCTACTGCCCCAGAGTGCGGGTACCTCCATTGGTTCTCTCACCTGCGGCTATATCATGAAACGCACAGGAAAGTACAGGACTTTGGGCTTAGTCGTCATTTCCTGTTCTATTCTAGGCTTCGCTGGGCTCAGCACTATGACCATGGACACCCCCACCTTTCCAACCTTGCTATATATTTTCTTGGTTGGAGTAGGGTATGGCGGCATGTTGTCTGTTGCACTGCTCGCAACCGTCGCAGCCGTATCACACAACGAGCAAGCTGTTGCGACCTCGGCCAACTACGCCTTCCGATCCACGGGTTCGGCGATCGGTGTCACCATCGCCTCGGCAGTGTATCAGAACCTGCTCCAAGAAGGTCTGCACCAGCGCTTCGATGGTCGTGAGGGATCCGCGGACGTGATAAAACGCATCCTCAACTCATTTGACGAGCTAAAGCACCTCCCTGAGGGGTGGAGTGAAGGTGCATATGAGGCATATACTATTGCGCTGCGGGGAGTTTTCCTAACTGGACTGGGGTTTGCCGTGCTGGGATTGGTGGCAGTCGGCTTGATGCGCGAGCATAAGCTTCACAGTACAATCTCTCGCGAAGATAACGAGTAGTTTTACTATAGATATCAATCACGTTTGCTACTAAAAATGCCTCGGCTCCCTGATGCTGAATTGAGGACTGAGCGGGGAAGGAACTTGGCCTAGCAGTATATCCAAGATTCACTTGGGAGCATGCGTGATACCAATGTGGTAAAGGACCTACTTAGGTCATTTCCTAGCCTTGGATTCGCTTTGATGGTGACTTTCGGGGGCGGTGCTCCTACCAAGGGCAGCGATATTCTACTTGGCGATGTTGTAGTGATCGAGCCAAGCAGGATGGATGATATTCCACATTATCGGCCCCCTCTCGATGATCAATTATTTCATTCTTCTTGTGCGCATAATGATGGTGCTGATTGTAACAAAACTGCGTAGCCGATTTGCTGGTTGAGCGTCCTACCAGATCTTCCCGATCGATTGCCGTTCATTATGGTATCACTGCATCCGCCAATTCAGCGATGAGGGATGCAATCGAAAGGGACATTTATGCAAAAGATCCTAGTCACAAGGTTTCATGCTTTGATATGGAAGCTGCGGGGTTGATGGATACCTTTCCTTGACTGATCGTTTGAGGGATTTGCGACCATGCAGACTCCCATAAGAACGATGGTCAGCATAGGTATGCAGCACTTACTGCAGCTGCGTATGCGAATGAACTTCTTTACGCTGTTAAACCCAAAAAAGATGAATATATGTCACCCTGGAATGGGCAGATGGATGCAGTTGCGAGGAATAGAGAGTCACTTTGCCCACAAGGAATACCATTACTACTTCAATGTACAGCGGAGTTATTTCGAGTATACTGATTCTCTTCAGCTCTTAAAGAGATTAAAAAAGATATCGGGGAAACCTCGGGAAATTCCAGGCAGATGATTGCCCTGGTCTATCACAACAGAGGAGAAATGATAACAGGCACAAGGCGAAGCAATCGAGTGCGTTGAGAGCTAGTATCTGCAAGGGTTTTTTCTCAAACACCCTGTCATGATGAGTTATTTTAAGTAAATGTGAAAGAAGTTGAGCATACCGGCCAAATTTCAACTCCTCAAGTCAGTTTAGAGGTAGTATCTACTGTTCCATCTTAAGCTGGTTGATCAACCAGATTTTTCGGTTCCTTCATAATGTTCGAAGCCCGAGAAGGTCTTCAAGATACAAGTTTGCGTGTGTCAAATTGACCTTTGTCGTATTTTAGGAAAATGGAACTCCACAAAAAACAACTTACAGAACGATTTAATCAGGTGATTTATCGCCCCTGCATGTTGTTGCTGTCATGGTATCTATTACTGGGGCTCTATTACCAAGCTATTGGTCAAACAGCACCCAGCCTTGTTATACTGGGCCATGATCTGACACCAACTACCTTTTGAGAAATGTTTCCTAAAAAAAAATCCCTCAATTATTGAGCAGCTTTATGGATCTGGACTGCAGCGGAGCGCAGGTGAAGTTGATATTTTATGTATACAAGGCAAAGGCAGGCTTTTGATCGACGCCCAAAATCCAGCCATACCAGTTACATGTCATTTTTCGTATCAAACGTGGAAACGATTATCAATCCAATGAGCCTCTTCAGATTTCAAACGGCCCGCAATAGTCCAAAGTTTCACTAATAAATGTTGCGTTTGAAATGGGACCCAGGAAATGTCTATCGGTCGGTGTGGAGCTAAAGAATTTTCGTATACTAGCTACGTGTGCATCGGGGCAGACAGAGATCAACATGTTGCTCAAAAATTCAACAATAATGCATGATACAAGCTCACAAGCTCACAAGCTCACAAGAAATGGTTGACAGTAAAACGACAATGTGTCCCCCGATCTTCGGATAGTAGCAATTGCATTTCGCGGCTTGGCTGTCGATCCCAACTGTCATCCGACATCCATCCTGGCTTGCTCCACCAGTTCCGTCTGGCGATCCGATATCCCGCCCCAACCAAGCCCATTGGCATTATCCACAGGTGTTCTTGATGCGAAGGACATGTCATAAAGCCCCATTTTAGCAAATTTGTACTGTACGTACATGCCTGCGGATACATGGCCGAGTCCACCCCATGTGTTCGTCGTCGACCTTACCGTTGGCGTTGCATCCTGCACCACCTCGACCCACTAGGATTCGACACCAGACATGTTGCCGTACCATCTGAGAGACAAGGAGTCTAGCGTCGTTCCAGCCCGCAGCTGTCGCCCATCACATTACCGGTCCCCCCAGCCGTCGGAATGGAACGGCCTGCCTGATTTGCAAAAAGCAGGTGGTTAGGCCGTTCGGTTGTGATAACGACACTCTGCCGGGTGGTTAGTATGGGTAAGGGTAGACGCGTCGCCTCCACCGCCGCCCACATGTGACTGGAGCCGGGCGACGGGAGAACGAGTAAATCCCAACGCTAAGCCTTGGGGTTCATATTCCGAGTCACCTATAGCCTATAACTAGGTCATGACTATGAGTGCTCGCTCTCCTGGTTAAAATATATATATATATATATAAAACAATTAAAGAAAATAAGGATTTGGAGCTATATCAGGAAAATCTAATAATAGTCTATCTACTCAGAAGGTCATGGCTTCTTGCATACCGCCCCGTCCGGATCATCCGGCCTGACGCACCGCGTGACCTCTTCCTTTTACCTCCATGTCGTAAACATTACTTTTCATCCCTGCTCCCAAGGGCGTATAGCAAGGCCTTGTTTCAGCCACAAAGGAAGACCTGACCGACACAATCCCTGTTGCATCTATCCGCAATTGAAAAATATATCTCGCACTAAACCATCTGCTCTCAAATCCACCGGTGGAAAAATACGCCAGCGGCATGGCGGGTTTACAGCCCCTGTTTTCGTTAAGACCGCCTCAAGCGCCTTGGCATCATGAATGTCTTCGACACGTTGATCCTGATGATCATGTCTTCTGTTTTTTTCTGGAACCTCTGGCTCACTTCCCTTCCCCCCATTGCCAGAGCTTGTATTGTATTCAATACGTAATAGGTGTTGTTGCACAGTTGTGCATGTTTACTAAGCGGGTAAATGCGCTTAGTTGTATAGTGTAGCAGGCGTATAATTCGCACAGCTAATTCTCGTTGGTTATGGTGGCATCGAGATGATACTGCCTGGTACAGTGTAAATCGTCACGCTAGTTTAAATAGAAGAAAGTGGCAGGTACCGTCTAGTACCTCGACGTCCCGCGCAAGCCAGTGGTAGATGCAGAGCTCCTCAGAGAGCTCGTCGTATTGGTCAGTATCATGGGTGCAATGCCATCCTGCTTCTGCCGCGCGTCAAACTCTTTGAGAAACGTGTAGACGGTGCCCAGCGGCATATACTCGAGCAAGGGCCGCAGCTCGTCGGGGAACATCTCGGCACCGTGGTCCCGGATGTCCTCGTTGACCCGGTTGATGCGCAGCACCTGCATCCAGGACACGATGTCGTCGCCCAGCAGGAAGGCCGGGAATCGGGCCTTGGCCATGTCCTCGAGGATCCAGGCGTTGCGGAAGTAGGGCCGGTTCAGGAAGCCCGAAATGGCACGGTAGCTGGGCACATCGCGGGGATCAGTGATGCCCTTTGGGATCTCGCTGTAGTGGGCTACGGGGCCCATCCACTGCAAGATCGGCGCGTAGTTCTCGGGGTGGGCCTCGCGGTCTCCCGGCTCGCCAAAGGTGGCCGGCATGCACCTGTCCCAGGCCTTGATGATATCGATGGCCAGGTTCGAGGTGTCGTCCTTGGGGCCCAGCCACCCGACAACCATCTTGGCGTTCTTGAAGGCCTGTGTCATGTGTGCCCGCTTCTCCTCCTCCTCGCGGGGGTTGCGCAAGTTGACGCAGAGAAGATCGAGCCAGATGCGCAGGGGCGGCCGGGACGAGCCAGCCCGGGGCTCGTCGGCGAACATTTGCTTAACGCCCTTGAGTAGCGACCTGAGCCAGCTCGGCGGCTTCTTGGGCGGCGCAGGAACGGGCTGGGAGGGCAAGTCGGGGGCTGAGCCGGGCAGCGGGGCGAGGAAGACGGCGCGGAGGTATCGAAGGGCCTCGGCGACATCGACCGGCACGGAGACGCGGGAGCCATTGAGGAAGATGGGCTCGGTCACGGTAATGTCCCCCCATAGCGCCGAGAGCCCGACAAACTCGGACGAGTCGCTCAGCTTCTCATGGACCAAGCGGCACACGACGCGGTCGTTGACATCCCCCGTTGCGGACGGCTGCAGCTCCAAAAGCCGAATCTCGTTTGCGGTATGGTCCAGCGAGCGGTACCTAATCAACGTTGCGCCTTCGAGTGGCGCCATGTTGGCCGGGGGTGCATATGCATCTCTCTTTTTATGCAGGTCCGGGTGTCTGGTGCGTGACGCGCAATTCTGGGGCGTGCGGTTGTGATAGATCGTCGTGTTTCTGCTGCGTGTTGGTTGTTGGTTGAGTGTCCAAGTGGGAATGGAAGCTCCTCTTCTCTCGGGCTTCCCTTTTTTTTTTTTGTTGTCCCGACTCGAATTGGGCCGGCATTTGAGCTATAAAAAAAAAAACCACAACTTGTCATGTCATTTGCTTGTCTAGACCCCGGTCCCCTGCAACGCTGTGGCACAAGCCCATGTGCCGCGTCAGGGATGATCGGCAAACAGGATTGCATAATCTGGTCCTGGCCCACAGTGTGCACAAGCGAGCTGAAAGGACTGACTTTCCAGCCTTTCAACGTTTGCAACAAGCCGGGCTCTGGGGATGGAGTCGAGTGTCTCGGCAAATGCCATAACCCATGTTTGCCCGGGCTCGCTTGGCTAGAAACACCACTTCACCGCTTCTCACACAGCAGACTACACATACCTGGCGCCATTCCCAAGCCGGCTAGGGGTAACGCCAGAAGCATTGGTGGTGTGCGAACGTGTTTGTACCCTAGTCTCTGAAAGGGGGGGCTAAATAGGAGCCAGCAAGGCGTGCCACGAGGACTAGGATTCGCCTAGTCGGGGTAGGCACACATGAAGCTCCTTTTGGTGTGCCGTACACCTCAAAGTTTCTATGTATATATCTCTTAGGCTGCATAGTCTTTAACATAGTTTACTTTGATTGATCCCTTCACGAGCGATTCCACTCGACAGCTAGTTTAGTGGTGACTTTGCACTCGCCGCGCTACTAAACCCCCTTGCGAGGCGGAACCACTCAACCCTGACATCACTGTGGAGAAGAGCAAGAATTCCATCTACAAGGGATCCTTTCAATGTGTGTCGACCTTGGAGCATCCTTAAGGCAAAGCTGCACGCTAGACGGCCGGGCTAGGCCTTGTCAGGAGTAGTCACGCCAGATGACAGCGGCAAGAAGCAAGACACTAGCCAAGAGTGTTCTTCTGTTTGACTTGTCACAGTGGGCTTGCTCAATCGTATCGTGCTTGTTTAGGTTTGATGTAATTGAGATCACACATGGCATGTCAACATCGACCTAGTTCCGTCGATCCTTCACTAGTTGCGTCAATACCGATTTACACGCCTTCCGGACCAACCGTATGCCCATCAGTTGATGAAGCAAAACCAACATATGCCGTAGCATCCGTCACTGGGCTCAACCAGACGCCCAGGACAAAAGAGAGAGAGAGAGGCACAACCAGAAAAACTTTGGGTTCAACGGGGTCAAGCAGGCAAAGCAAGCCTCTTTCTTGACTGAGCCCACAACAACGGCCCATGTCAAAGTACGGACGTACCATCGATTAGATGATGTCGGTCCGAAACCTGGGTCAGTTTATGGTGTTTCCTGAGGGATATTTTCCACAACCCCTCCACTCCGTGATGAAGTTGGCCGCTTGAGCGGAAATATGAGCCCTCCGGGCGATAATCGGGTTTGCCATCTCTGTGGCGCAATGCAAGGATCTACCACGTAAAGATGTACCCGAGATCTCCACAGTCAACCCCCCGGTCGTGGTGTTGGCCGTGGTGTTGTTGGTCGTGGTGTTGTTCGTTGGTTGTCGTCGTCGATACAGACAGGTCGGCGCCCATTGGCCGCAATCCGGGGCATGTATGGAGGCACTGCTATTCACATGGTTTAGTCTTGACTTGGCTAAAGATAGAAGGGATTTGCAGCTCCTCGAGGAGCTTCGAGGGATCAGAATCGTTGAGTATATAATGGCCGTAGGGATCCAAAGCTCGGACGTCTTTCTGGTGGACACCAATCTATGTAATTTCCCGCTCGTCGATCGAAATGGCCTTCCCCGGGTGCTTCGCGTGGCCTCAGAGCTACTGGAACGATTCTTCCCTCAAAGGGGTCAAGATCAAGGTCAAAGCGCACAAAAAGAACGCCTTCCCGGGCACTCCAACCCAAATTCCCCCGTATTTCTGGGGCAAGCGTTTGCGAAGCCGTCTTGGGCGGCTTCTAGGTCGCAAGCTGAGACAGCCGCCGCCCTTCCCCAACCATGCCGGCTACTCTGAAGCGAGAAGTTTAATCGGCCAAGGCGCTGTGGCAGATCTGCAAACGCTATCCTACCAGGCGCAAGGCCTGGTGAGCGAAGTCTTTAACGACGCCAGGCCAGTGTCAGAAAACTCGTCTCTGGGCGAGGCTGAAACCTTACCGTCCCCAGAGTCGGGCCCTAGCCTGGTCCAGCTGAGGCTATCCCCCGAGCTCGAGGCCTGGAAGGAGGCTCAACACGGCGCCGGGAACGTGCTGCCCCCCAAGGGTCGCGGCTTGACCCAGGCCTCTGGGGAGACGCTGGAGCTGTTTGGGGCGACGGACTGGCACGAGGCGCTCAAGACGAACAACGCCCTCTTTGGGTGCGGCATCGCCAGCCTGCTCATGGGCGCCGCCGACGAGCGCACCATGTTCTCCAACTACGTGACAGACATGGCCTTTTACTACGAGCACGGCTACAACTACGTCTTCCCGTCGCTCGAGCCGCTGCTCCAAAAGGGCCTCGACGACGGGCACGCGCTGCGCACGCCTGGTGGGCAGCAGCGACGAGACGCCGTGTGCATTGGCAAGCGCTACATCCAGGGCAAGATTGCGCTGGAGAAGCGATTCAAGGCGCAGTTGACGTACCGCTCCGCGCGACTCGGTCGACGGACAGCCCAGATTATCTCGCTGTCGGAGAGCAGCCTCCTGGGCATGGCGGCCGAGGCCACGGCCCGAGGCTTTGACGCCGGCGCCGTCATGGCGGATCTAGTCTTTAGCTCGCCCGGCACCGACGTGGTGGACGTGGGCTGCGACCTGGTCAACTCGGAGGTGATGAACTCATTCCTCAACGTGACCGACATCACTGACACCGGGGTTGTCACCGAGGATGCGCTGCGCAGCGTGTACGACGCCTACGCCGCGACGGGGGCCAGGATGCTGACTCGCAGGTGGCACGAACCCGTGGCCAGGATGTGCGCCGCACTGTACACTTGGCACATCCAGAACGACCGCCACATGTTCCTTCGCCGTGCCATCCTGGGCTGGCCCAAGGCTCGCAAGACGCCCGCCTGTCCTCAGCGGGAGGCCGACTTTGACGAGGTCTTTGACAAGCAGTACCGCACCACGGGCTTCAGCAGGCCGCTCGACCCAGAGTACTCGTGCAACGGCGGGGATACGTGCAACCACGTGAGCCACTTCCTCGCCCGCTACAGCGAGGAGCCTCAGCTGCGCGAGCTCTGGCGCTTCCTCGTCCTGGGTCCCCTCGAGTACGTCCGGGGAGCCAACGTGGACGAGGCGCGCGAGTACCATCTTGTCGAAGGCTCGCGGCTGTGCATGGCCCAGCTCTTTTCAAAGGGTCTAGTGCTCGAGATGGTCTGGCTGATTGCCCATGCAAACCACCATGCCTGGCAGATCAATTACCTCTTTGAGGCAGCCATGTTTGGCAGTATCCTGGATGGTGGCAAGCTAGCTGGCAAGCTCGACCGGGCGGATGAGAGTGATTGAAGAAGCAGGGGAAGAAAAAGCAATTACAAGCGCCAAAATCCACATGCCCACAACACGTGGGGGGGGGGGATACTGATGATGTCTACGCCATTACGAGTACAGAGGTTGTTTGACGATGCTTTTTCGAGATGATGATGATATTGATGATGCATTGCAAAGGGCGTGTCGAATTCGTCGACGAGAAACGACAAGGAATGAAGATTAACGTCTGCTCCGTCGGCAGTTTCAGCGCGGTAGCCAAACCACTGGGATTGCCGACGGGAACGATGATGATGATGTAATGAAGCCAATAGGCGCCTGCAGTCGGTTTTTTTTTTGAACATGCTACATACAGCCAAGTGGAGGATTTATCTTAGCTCTAGGTAAAGTTCTAGATACCCCTAGATCGTTTTTGGAATAGAGAAGCCAAGTTTGAATTAGCGTTGATCAAATTGATAACCTAGTACATCATCATGACGTGAGGATAAATGGAGCGCGGCAATTGAGTGTCATGTGCTCTCCAATTTATCACGCAATATTACGTCCATGTCGTGTTTTATCTGTCCATTACACAGCAGACAGCATGCTCGTAATTGATTCGCTGAAGACTCTCTGTCCGGTATCGTCAAGCAAATGATGAATTTCCAAGTCAAACGTTTCGTCAACAGCTTTGGCTGTTTGGTTTCATGATCCAGACCTTGACTTGATCCAACAAGACAACTAAATCACTGGGCTTTTGAATACGGCGCTTCTCTATCCGCTCGTCTGTGTATCAAAAAGGTTGGAAACGCATTTCTCAAGTGAGCACGCTGAATTTTGATTTGTACCCAGCCAACCCAAGTTGTAAGTAATCAATCATGTACGCTGTTCACCTCCTTTTTCATGGTGAACAGAGTGACCATCACCACGGCAGAGTCCCTGAACGGCAATCCAACAAACATAATAATCAGACACGGAAATAATAAAATAAATGAGTTGTTCTTACATGTACGGAATCAGGAAATGAACTTCAGGTCAGGTCCCCACACAATCCTAACCTTAACCCTAACGGTGAAAGATACTTTTTTCTTCTTTCCTATCTCGTATTCATCGTTACTTTGTGACCTAAAATGTTTTTTGAGACTATTCCAAGATGAGAACCAGTATGGGCCTCATTTGTCCTCCTCTTCCCACTGTGCCGTCATCACCTCCATGGCCCCAGTGGCCTCCAGCCTTTCCGAATCCCAGAAGACGTAACCCCAGCGCCTCAGGCAATCTGAAGTGTGTCCCCCAAATCCGATGCTGTATACATCGTTCCAGTTCAGCGCCCAAGCTAGCGATGGAACATTTAACTCGCCATCGTCACCCGACTGAGACATGGCTCGACTCTGTCTCATCACATCTTGGTCGAGGTATCTTTCACTTACATGTGTTTCTCTGAGGAGAGAATAGTTGGAATTTATGGGTATGAATGAGCTCACGATGTTTTGTTGCATGATAGAGACGAGATCGTCGTGGTCCTTGATTCCGAAAAGGGCGGTTCGCAGTAGAGAAAGACCACGAAGCGTCACTCCTTCCAAATATGAATCCCTTTCGGCTAATCCGGTATTAGATTTTTGTAGCATACGGTATTGTGAATCAGAGCTGATGTATATATGCCACACTTACACTCCAGGTCAAATGCTCCTTCTGGAGTGGGAGGCCGGCCTTGCTCGTCGAACTTGGGGTTGTCTCTATGAACATCCCAGCAGATATCGTCCAATGTTTTGTCGTACGTATGCTCCGCAAATTGGTAAAAGGTGAAGAGCTCCTCAACTTCCCACGCTTTAATCGCGTCGAATAGTGATTTTGTGCTTCTCGCTGCAAATCTCCCCATATCCCGGCTAGTAGGGTCGGCAACTTGACAGAGCAGCTGGAAGCGGTACGCAGCACGTACGAGTCGCATTGTCTCGGTGCTCCTTAGTGTAGTTTGCTGGTGTGGAGTTTGATTGTACTTGGCTGCCACTTGAGCGAGATTTTCCAGCATCCAACGGCCGCAGTATTCTGCAGTGGGCATCACAGAATCAAAGTACTGCGTAGCCATGTTTATCGCGTCATCTTCGTTGAGCTTACCCACAAGCGGCTGGCATGGCTGCGAGAGTTGCTTCGCATATGTCTCGAAGAATTCAGTCCTTTCTGGGTCCGCGTCTGTGGGCGGGGTGGTAGTCTGATGAACGGCGTAAGCGTCGATGGCCACGCTGCCCAATGTCTCCTCAAGGCTTCTGCATAGGAGGTATTGACGGTCAGGAAAATACTGGCGGTGATAGGTAGGGGAGGCGTGGACTAGAGCCTTTAGGCGTGGTAGATCCAGAAGAGAAAGAATCTCACGCCGGATTTCGGGAGGAAGCATTTCAATCCCACAAAGGCAGCCAGTATCAGACTCGGCCATGGTTGTGTCGTGAGCTATTGTGTTGCGTGCGTTGTTGATACTCCAGTGTATGATCTGGTAACAGGAGGCTGCGGGTGAGACTGTGACTCAGTGCCCACAAAACTGAACACCTTCGGGAATAATCAACATGTCTTCCTCTAGACCGGATGTGATTGGCTTGTTTTGACAGGGGGAGATACTTGGACGGCGAAAGACTCCCAAACCCGACCGTTGGTGCTTAACCACAAGTATAGAGAGTGGTATTTTGGCTTGTGCACGAAAATGTGCCACCAGATCTCGGCATGTTGTGTTCTAGATGAGTATTAACCGCCAAAAAAAAAACATGTGTCAAAGACGAACAAGACATTTCTAGATAATCAATTGTTGGGCTTTGTCGGCACTGACGCTGCATGATTGGCCAAAGGAGGGGACAAATTCACTCTGGTTTCATTCTCGTTGTGAGCAGCGCAATGGTATCTGGAGGCGGCCAATTCTGCACAACGATCTCAAATGTACGCTGGACTCATCTTTTTTTCAAGCTCCTGCAAGTTCATTTGAGGAGCGCGACTTGTGAATGTGTGTGATGTGCATTGACGCTCAGGATGGGTATGTGTGCAGAACTTTGGCCATGGGTGAGCTACCCTAGAGCAAACTCGTCGAGTCTAGTTATTGCCGTGGTGAGTGTTTGCGAAGGACAGGCTCCCCAGTTCATCAAAGCAGCACCCGGCCTGGATATGTCTACCAAGTATGACCAGTGGAAAAATGAGTTTGGAGCTACAGTGGCGGATGCACTTTGTGGAATGGTGGAGAATGCCATGCCGGATTATACTTGCTTAAAGAGCAAGAAGATTTGACTTGTATTATGCTATCATTGAATTTCCGCATGCCAATTGCTTGCTCAAGACCATCCTTGTTGTCAGATTCAGCAAGGGAGCAGATCCATGGGCGGACCCTAAAACACCACTGTTCGGGTCATACCGTGACCATGGTGTGTTGCATGGTGCCATGAGTATGTAAAAATAAATGCCATCCGAATCAACGCCTCTCCCCCATAGAGGATTAGCCATTGGTTGAATTGGGTCACTGTCGATAGCTTCACTTTAGGCTTTCGGACTGGCTACTCAAGCCCCCCTCTCAGCTAGCTGGCCATGGGGTTGTGGAGTCTGGCGTGTGATCCCCCCAGCCTTTTGGGTTCCAATATTGCGTCTCCACTTCAAGTTGATCATTCTACACGCCACTCTAATATAGTGTGGATCTTTATGCGCGTATGAGAAGTTTACATTATATACAGAGTTCTACTGGACATATTTTCACCGTGCGCTGACAATGATGTCGCAAAGGTCAGAGCTAAAACCATTAAAAAGACTGTCGCCTGGCTCCTGCCCTTGCTAAACCGCCCATTTATCTTTTAGTAACCCCAATGGCTTAATATGACCTTTGTCCTCGTCAAGGTCCTGTTAAATCTTTCAAGTCCAACTATAGAAATGGTTTTATGCCTGGAAGTGGAAGATGAATTTCCTATTCCCAGGGAAAAGAAAAAAATCCAAACCTAATCCAAATGTTGTGATACCCTTTCATCAACATGCTGTACTCTTTAATGTCACGGGGTGACATTATGGGGAGTGTGCTATTTTTAAACTCGGCTCTTCTCTACCGATCTTTATGCTATATGGGATAATCGCACGTATTAGTGGGTTAGTAGGCCTTTTTTTTTATAGAGCCATCTCTATGCGTTCATCCTCCACACAAATTTCATCCCCATGTTGCTAAATTCATTGTGTTGGCAACGGAGGTAATGGCTTCGTTACAAGGGAGTATTTATCAGAAGCGCTCCTTGGGAATGTTATCATCTCGCTCGCGTCATCGCCCAGCATAACAAAGTTGCTGGGCTGAAGATCTCCTCCCCTTGAATTATTTGCTGCAGCCAAAGGTACACCGGCACTGCCTGAGCGCGTCTGTCGTTTGAAAGTCAAGGTCCAACCTATGGAGGGGTTGTAGTTCCGCCACTTTCGGGGAACAAAGGTTTCGCACATCTTGGACCGACAACCCGCTGTGGTGCCAAAGACCACAAAAAGGAAGATGCCGGCTGTGGTGCCTGGGAGGAAGAGAAAAAATGTCGACCTTGCGCGGCTAGCAGTCAGGTCTGGTTCCTTGAGCTTGGTATCCGTTCTCGAGTTCTTGATGGATTGCATCTGGAATAGCACATTTGTGACTTGGAAACATCTAAAGCCATTATTAGAGCTTCCGCTGTACAATTGACCCACGAAAGAGCCTGTTTAGACCTACACTAGGATGAAGAACGAAAAGATGAAGCGCAACATGAGCCAACGGTCATGCAAGCCTTGTTTCCTAGGAGCTGTCCCTCGAGACCCCGCGGTATTGCTATTTAGGTGGGACCTATCAGTGCACGGAGTTGAGTTGCTCAAACTCCTGGACGACTTATTTTGCGGTGTCCAATGTGCTAGACTTTTCCTTGACTTGATATACCGGCTAAGAATGGCGATCATCAAGGTACTTCCCAACGCCAAGCTTATCACCACTTTAGCGTCATACTTAGCCAAGTTCCAACTCTGAAATAAATGGTAGTACATACAGGGGAGATCTGCAAGGAGTATAAAAACAATAAACACTCGTTGTACAGCTGGCGCGCGGAGAAGTAGAATCGTCGCTAGAGGGAAGAGAAAGGATATTGCCTTCCCTGCCAAGTTCACTCTTCGAAGTATCCCTTGTGTCTTCGGTTTCGCATTGAGGCCGTATACGCTCTGTGCTAGCTCACTAGTCCTGCAAGCAATATTGTTAGTGTGTCAAGTCTGACGGTGGCTACTCAAGGTGCGCTCGATTACATACCAAAACATGACGAGGAGCGATTGGACATTATAGGAATAGTATTCTACAAGCAATTTAGATGGAGACCTAGGGGGCAGATGTGTCGTTTGTACAACGTACGAAAGTAGTAGAGGACAAGGTCTAATCCAAACGAACCATTCGCAATGGCCTGCTCTGGATTGTCCCAGACGTTGGTCCGCCTTATGAACTGCCCCTTCACAACTTCCTCATAGAGAATGATGTCGTGAATCTGTTGTACGATGGAAGCAACTGTACTGAGACAGGTGCTGCTGGCGAGTAGGCAAATGTCTGTGGTTTCGGCTCAGCGCTGGCCATTAGCTAGTTGGCTACTGAGATGCACTTACACGACCACCCTTCTCGGTGGACTATGGTGAGCCACAGCAGGAGACAGCTGCAGAACAGACTGACAAAAGCATATGTCATGGAGAAGGCGGCAGCACCCTCGGCACCAGCTGGTAGTTGGTTAGACCCGGGCATCACGGTCAGGCCAGTGTGCTGCCGATGAAAACCCTGTGTGGGCGAACGCGACCAGTATGGACGAAAAGCAGGCACCTTTTGCCAAGATAGCTTATGGGAAATATCATTATGGGGATGCAAGGTGTATTTAAGTCCTCCCGTTTGGTAAAAATGCCCCACCAAACAGATTGCGCGAATGAAGTGCAGGTTTGAAACTGGAAAAAATGGGAGAGGGGTAAGGCTTAAGTGGCAATCAGTATTGAGCGAAATTCTCTGCTGCTGATTGAGAAATTGACACTACTTTCCGGGATGGAGAGACGCCGGCAGTCCGATATATTGATCACGACTGACCTTGGCAACCGCAGCAGCCATGAAGCTGAGACTGGGTGTGGCCACATGGGGAAGTTGTGTAGACCAGATTCCACGATCAGTTGGCTTTATACGGACAGGGTTGTGTGCCAAAGACGTCCTTTTGATAGCCGAGAGACTTTATGCATCGGGTGTTGATCCGTAATAGATTGGCCATGTAACTCGACACATCTACCACATGTCTGTCTGTTCTCTTAGCAGTGAGATGAAGTATGCACGTGCCAACTGTAATTGGTTTGTTGCCCGCCATGGTGGTTCCGGAAACGGCAATCAAACCCGTTGGGGTGCTATCCCCGACGTCCGAGAACCAAGGCAGAGAGAGACTGCAGTGACTGTGCCTCGTCGCTGCGTCGGCGACATTCATGACGGCACAGGGGCTTGTATGTACCTGACAAAACAGGGGTTCAGCAAGGACGAAACCCGCTCCACTGACAGCCTCGAGGCTCCAGACACATGATACATTTGCGGATATCTCGGAGCCGATGCCCCGGCCCCGTGTCGGTGAATTGGCCAGGTCACCAATTCCCAGGACCACCAAGATCGATGCAACTCCCCAGATTTTCCCATCGTGAGTCTGTGCGCGCACTCTGGGAAAGTTTATCTCGAGTGTCCACCTGTAAATATATTATAAAGTGACCCAAAGGCCGCCAGAAAGAGCAGAATGAATAAAAGAAAACTCCAGTGTCATGGAAAAAAAAGTAGTGGTTTCGGAAGCTTGGTGATCAAGGGACCTTGGAAACACCGGTTTGACCCTATGATCTGATTTGACACATCTTGGTTGCCAAATTACAAAGCAATGGTCATCAAAATATGAAACGCGTAGTTTTATTCAACCTGCAGGGCAGATGGAACAGTCTGAACAAAGTAGCTCTATTTCAATTAGGATACACAATGAGCATAGCAAAAAATTACCAATCAGGTATCGTAAACTTTGAGCTCCAACATCTATTGACCCAGAATGCTTTCACCATTGGGGCTTTGCGGCCGATAAGATGTGTGCCAAAGCAAGGAAGAACCATTCAACAAAATGGATCGTAATCTTACTGTGCCACCCTTGACAGGTTTCGTTGCTTTTTTGTATGCAAGGGAACAAGCGGAGCTTTATCCGGTTTTGGAATGCTTATTGGACCAGCAGCACACCCGGAAGAATTTGGGTTGTGAGCAACCGACAAATAGTAATGTGAGACGGGCAGATGGTGCTGAATCCACCAATAGCTCATTGGAGAGACTGTTGTACTGCATTATTGCGTGTGATGGATGTGACGCTGGTGGTGGGGTGCGGAGCTGTGGAGGTTTGACCTGGCCGGAGCCGCCAAAGGAAAGGCAAGGAAGGAAGTCATTTTTCGTGTTTCGATATGGCTTCGGTGGACAATTGTGACTCTAAAGTCTGTTGGCACGTGTCTCGTCGCAGGCTTGGGGAATCGATGGCCACATTAACCCTCAATGTTTGTCCGAATTGGCAGCTAAAGTCGTCTGACGAGGCCATCAAGATGTTTATCTGGCCCCCGGCTCTCAAGGCTTGGGCTTTTGTCTGTCCGTTGGGGTATAACCAGTGTATTAAATCACTAGGTTGTGTTCGTTCATCTCGTCATTTTGGCAATTGGGCGTTTGGCCTCCGTCGCTTTGAATCAATCCTAGACAAGGTATACAAACATTCCCACCTTTGATTTTCGACTTGTTCGTTTATTTTAATCTAGCAATAACCGTGTACTTGGAGTCGCATCGTCTAGCTCCCGGATATGCGTTATATCTGCCAATTTCCCGAGCCCTGTTCGCCGTGGTAGCTGTGATGAAGCGCTGGCGCTGCTTGCCCAGGATGGACGAATATGCCGCGAATGATGATTAAGACAGATTGCGACAGTTCAACACGAGCATCATGAAAACTCTAGCATCAGATTTAAACTTGGAAAAGGATGCCTTCTGGGTAGACACGAGTAGCCCGCAACGGATTGCCGTCGCTAATATGAGTTTTAATTCAGAACTGTCCCCATGGCGATCAGCTGATTTCCACTTTCAGTCTAACAACATCTCTGAGAACGACAAGAGGAAATCTGGGGGTATAGATTCCACTCAAGCAAGAGGGCTCGGAACTATAGTCAACTGTTCACCTATAACAGCCTGTCCCCTTGTAGTCAAAGTGGAAGGGGATAGTGTTTACGATGCGCACGAGAAAGATATTCGAACCATCTCAAGTCAATACTCGAAAACTCAGAAGAACTATGGTGATGTATGTGTTCACTTTCAACTATGGTAGTATCTAATTTTCCAATTGTTTAAACTGATAAAAATATACTGTTAAAAATTGGACGAGACCAAAATTACACGCCCCCGTCTTTTTTGATCTTCCGTCGTAGGTTTACTAGTTGAAACATTTCCTGCCAGAAGCTTGTTGGTGTATCTGTGAGGGAATCTTCATAAGCCTCAATTTGAGGGCGCTCCCAGACAAGATCGACATCTTCTGGCTTGATATAATGCGTCTTTTTGTAAAACTTCCACCCAAAGAATAGAAAAACAGCCATTATTTGCATGGCATAATTCTGAAAGAAAGCTTCAACATCCCATGGTCTAAAGGATTCATAACCATAGAATATAAGGACCAGAACTTGAATGACAAGAGCAATCCATGCACCATAAGGCTGAAAATATCCATAATAAGGTCTTGTTTTCCGGTCAACACCCTGGACTTTACAGGCCCGATGGTAGTTGATAAATGTAATGGACATGATGATGAACGAAATGAGGCCACCACCCGTGATGATGCTTACCAACCAGGATATAACTTTGGCTGAACCACTGCTGACCTGAAGGAAGGAGAGAAAAGGAAAGAACATTACCACAAAAAAGCTGTAGAGAGGGACACCCTTCTTAGTGCAATAGGATAAGAACTTGGGTGCCCGGCCTTCAAGTGATAATGAATACAAGGTGCGAGTGGCACAGTAAACAAAGGTATTTCCAGCTGAGAAGATGGAAGTGAGGATCAAGGCGTTTACGATATGAGGCAAAACGCCAATACCCAACATTTCCATTGCAATCACGTATGGAGAGGCCGCAGCATTACCGCCACCTCCCTTGCCAAAGTAGAGCTCGCGTAGAGTTGGGTGGTTGTAGGGTACAACGATCCCAACTGCCAGCGCGCCAACAATGAAAAAGACGCAAAATCGGTAGTAGACGGTGATAAAGGCCGCCTTGATATAAATAGTTGGGCGTTTGGCTTCAGCTGAGACCATTGAGATATATTCAGGCCCAACAATAGTGAAGGCGGCATTCCACACGGCCGCAAGAAAGCCTTCAAACCGACCAAGGTTGCCACTAGAAAGATAGGTGGCAAAGGATCCAGGATTTGAAAAGTGGCGAAAGCCATAGGCATCGCCTTTGGGGTTGCCACCAACCATTGTGATGAAGGTAAAAAAGAAGAGCATGAAAATTAAAATCAGCTTTCCGCCAGAGAGCCAGAATTCGACTTCGCCGTAGCCTCGGACTGCAACCATGTTGATAAGTCTGCAGATGGGTCAGTACGCAGGAGCAAAATAGGTTCGGCGTTGCGTGTAGTAGACAGAGTCTTACCCATAAATAACAATGACGGCAGCACATATACCAGCTGTAGGCCCGGGATCGGTGATTCTCTTATCCCAAAATGATATGACGGTAGAGAGGGCGGTGATTTCGAACGGAATAAGGAAGGCTTCGTACAGGAAGAAGTTCCAGCCGGCCAGGAAACCCAATGCGTCATCAACCCAATATCCAGCGAGTCGTACAAAGCCGCCTGCGATAGGCATATATGTGTTCATTTCGGCAATGGAGTTATTGACGAGAGCAACAACTATTGTGTAGAGCGTGTAAGCCAGCACGAGGCTACCAGGTCCGCCCCTCGCAAGACCACGGCCAATTGTGATGAAAAGGGCGGTACCAATTGAACCTCCAGCGGCGATGAGCTGGATCTGCCTGTTATTCAGATTGCGGTGCAGATGGCCCATGTCCACTTGACTATGCTCGCCCTGATGGATGCTGTCATGGCTGCTTGGTTCAATCTTTGCATTCTTATCTTCGTCAGAATTCATCGTGGACTTGGAGGAATCAGTTTCCTCTCAAGGAACTGATGAAGAGAATGGAGATGGAGGAGAGGAGAAGTAGACCTGAGGGTCACATTTGTGGAAAGAAATAACATGGGCGACGTTTTATGGCTGGTAGAGGCTTGTTTATTTGCTCAACCAAGCTCTGGTTATCTTGTCTTTGCACTAATGTAACTTTTACTACGTCTGCAAGGGTAGAGAAGGCGCTTGCTCGTACCATGCCGGGCAAGCCGATGAAGTAGCTAGACATGGTTTGCGACCGACATTTGAGCTGAGATGCTCTTCTCTCTCTATAGCGAAAGCCAAGGCTCTTGGGAACGGGGATCATGCTTTGAATCTGGGGAAGTGGGTTGTGACCAAAAGGAAGCCGCTAAGAAAGTCTATGGGATACACAGGGAAACCTAAAACAGCACAGAACAGGAGATGATGTCCAACGAAAACACTTGTTAAATTCGCGAGGTTGAGGAAACCATGGTGGGAGGAGTCTTCTTTGTGCGTCTTCCATATTATATCAAGCTGCGCATGGCTCCTCATTGATGGCATATTGACTCTATCGCATTCCTAGGTTATCATCATTTCTGACAATCGCACCAAAAGCACCCCGGTTCTTAGCTGAACAGCTGAGTCTTGGCGTTGGATGAGAGGGAGGGATATGGCTCCACCCCCGGACTCATCATCACTGGCAGCAACTCAAAACCACCTTCAAGCATGTATGGGATGGGATGATCAAGTACTGCCGCACGAGAACCCCACAACGATATATCCTGACCAATGTTATTATTCTTCTTCTTCTTCTTCTTTTT
This sequence comes from Calonectria pseudonaviculata, assembly GCA_004380915.1. Classification (NCBI taxonomy): domain Eukaryota; kingdom Fungi; phylum Ascomycota; class Sordariomycetes; order Hypocreales; family Nectriaceae; genus Calonectria; species Calonectria pseudonaviculata. The sequence goes on from PGGA01000015.1 coordinate 1,290,707, forward strand.
GCCCATATTCTTGAGTAGCTTTGAGATGAGCCATTAACAACAACCAACACCTTTGCATAATCAGCAAAACCAAAAACAACCCAAAAAAAAAAACCATTTGTTTCTGAGTAATCAGGTTGTTCGATATATGCATGCGCCTTATCTAGGTTTGCCGCTACTCTTCTTTTGTTTCTTGGTGCGGGTGGGGTCGAGTTGCTTCCAGGCTGCTGTGAGGCCAGGGGATCCTGTCACGTTATTGTTCCCATGCCGAGGTTGCGTCAGCGTGAATGAGGAGATGGCCTGACAGATATTGAACTCTATCATCCCAAAGAATATATAGTCCAATACGAAGTGAATATGAATTTAATTTTCTCATGTTGCGGTGGTTTGCTTCATTAGCATCTCTATTAGTATATCAGAGCCGAATCAGGTACCCTTGCTCCAATAAGACCATCCTTGCACGTGGCCTGTTGAGGCTTTGCATAGCCATTGCGCCAAGAGTTTCAAACCAGGGTACCGTGAAAGGGTGCTGATACCACACATCTGTACGGATACGTCCTGCCGAGTATTGCCACATTGATGACGCAGCCACGTTTTCTCTGGAATCAGTACCTCGAATCCGGAAGAAAAGCTTAAACACTCAACCAATGGGAAACAAAACGCAACTCGCGGCCATGACGTTAGAATTTTCCACGGTGAAATTCTAGAATCGTTTTAGCTTTGCAAATGGCGCCATTCATGGGCAACGAGGATGCCATCTACTGTAGGTAATTGAGCTAGCTGTGAACAGATTTCTCAGTCAATTTCCACTCAATGAAACCGACATTGACTCTGAATTCGACAGAGATAAGAAGGAAGAACAGCCCAAGCATCACCCCAATGCATTGCCAGCGAAATACATCTGTATTATGACGCATTTGAAAGCCTGACATGTGTGATCCAGGTGTGGCTAGTACGTAAACTTTAGCTCGGTATATGTTTGTTGGAATTATCATGTGCCTTGAGAGAGTAGCTTGCTATTTTTCTGGCTACTGGAAATGAAACACTTTGGTAGGCATGATGGCTTGATGAAGTCACCAGCTCGTAAGAGCCATTGAAGAATAACCGAGCAAGTGGATCATTATGATAGAGTAAAGATGTCTGACCACGTGCGACTGATTGAAACATGCAGAAAGCCGGCTAATTTCAGGCATTGGCCTATTTGGTGTTTCATTGATATTGTTCAAAGCATGATGCCTTTTAATCTACGTTTTCCCCTTCTTTTGGAGTTCTTTTGTGTTTAAGAAAATGAGACATCACATACATTGCATGGCAAGTCAACGACGAATTGCAACAAACAAAAGGCCACGACAGGACGGGTTAAAATACTAACCAGCCCTGAAGACTTACGATTGGCTGTCACTACCGAGGTATGGCATATGCGGTACATCTCCTCAAGCTGATGACGGATGACGAGGAGCAATGATACGGTGATACCCACACCACCATACGTGCCATTTCCGCTGGTCGCAGGTGGCGTTGCCGACAAACACAAGCCTGCTTTTTAGCGCGACGCAGAATTGTCCAAACTTGGCTAAACTATTCACACATGTGATACCAGACAACGTCAGAATGTTCGCTCTGCACACAAACAAACTGGTCACAAACTCTTGACGAAATACATGTTGGATTTATTGTTCCGGGGGCTAACCGAGAATAATGTTGGAATCAATGAGGCCTGCTTTTTTTTTTCGGTTGGCTTGTTATTAAGCAAAGCTGTTGAAGGTGGTGAACACGTAAAGTGTGAGCGCCTTCTAGATTTGCTTCTTCTAATGGGAGGCCTGTGGTAGAAAGATAAGCAAAACCTTAAAATTCCTAGTGGCAACTGCTCCTTTTTTGCTGCTCCTTCACTGGCCTGCCTTTTTGGGCTGTGGGCGGGCCAAAGGTTTTGCTAGAGGCAAAAGCTGCCCTGCGGACCCTCCCCGGCGGGGCGCCCCCTGCTACGGCCCGGTCGACCGCACAGGGCTTACAGGGGCTGTCGTGTGCTGCAGTAATTGCCGCAATAGCGATTATTGACCGACCAATCTTTTGCCCTATGGTATGTATAGCGGTCAACAGCACTGCCGTTACACCCCCCCGGCAAGAAGGAAATTTCTAACCACTTTGTTAAAATCAAAGGAAATAAGAAGGTAAGCCCTGCCTAGCAGCATAGCAGCATAGCTTTACTCAGTAGGGCTTAAATAAAAGAGCTTAATAAGAAACTGATACTAAGCTTAAGGCTTGATTGGGAGGAGAGGGCTTTAAAGGGCTTTCCTCTCTCTTAGGCCCCATCTATTTATCTTTTTTTATCTTTTAGGGTATAGGGTATGATGCTCCAGTTGTTTACTCTTTAAGCCATCTTTGACCATAGCAAGCCCCCCCCCCCGGGAGGGCCCGCGGAGGGCTGCCGGAGGCGTTGGGGCTTGGGTGGGGCAGGCTGGTGTAACGCTCGCAGCTTTGCGGTTGGCACGGTCAGGCATAGCATGGGCGTCAGTGGTATCTTGTTTATGAGAAAGGCTGTAGTGGTCGGTCATATGAACATGCAAAATAACGAATCATTTTTCTATTTCTTTGTCATTCCTTATTTTGGTCTCTTTTTATTTTTTATTTTTATAAGGAAGGGTGTGGGACACAATGACTGCTAATCTCAAGAGACAATTAGTTTCTCAGCATGATTGCTCTTACCCACTAAGCCAGGTTGATCAGGCATTCACAGACAAAATTGGAATCATGAGTCAATTCCTGGGCGGCTGGTAACCGAAGAACCCAATCTAAAAACAAATAACTCTTCGGTCGGGGAAATTTGCATGGGACACATTGTCTCATAATTTTGTGACCAACCTGGCAAGCTAAATTCGATCGCCAAGAAGTAGTCTCAGCCCGGTGCGAAACCAACTATCCCTAATCATGCTGGCATAAATTAGCGCCACTATAGATCGATTCCAACCTTGAACCTGCTTGACCCCGTGAAAGAGGTAGAGATTTGACATGGGACATAGCTTGAAAAGATTGCGTTGGTAGCTCAGTTTTCTGAAACCCCTCCCCCCCCCAAAAAAAAAAAAAATTTGGCATGAAATCATGTCCCATCGAAGTCATAATCTTATTTATGAATCAAAAGTGACGACACTAGATCCGATGCAGCGTGGTTTAACGGCTCAGTCGTTGTCTCACTAGTACCCTCTGTATCCACAGACGGCACGGTAGATAAAAAAACCCTGGGACACAGCCAGCCAAGCCATGTCGCAACCCATTGAAACTGCAAAAGACTTTTGGCTCTGGTTATAATAAGAATCTATCCCCATTATTCAGCTCAGTTTGGTAATCAGATGGCCCGCATGCTAACTAATCATGGAGGGGGTTCAACTACGTAGGCTGACGAGAAACCCCATAAAACAGACACCAAATCCAGGGTTTATGGGATCAAATCTCTCTTGTAATCATTGCTCCCTATTCAGTATGGACTCTCAAATCCTCCTACTAGCGAGCTGTCTGCTCATCATCAGCTTGTTCGCCATCACAGCCGTCTCTTATTCCATCGTCCTTTTCCGACGTCACTGGCAAGACATCAAATCCACGAAACCAGTGTGGAAGAACAACTACCCTTCCCTTGAGGAGCTCCACGCCCTATTTGATCGCGGCGACATCATGCTAGCTACAGTTTTCATTGCCTCCGCTCTTCAACTCTCACACCCAGAGCTCGGAAAGGTTTTACAGGCACACAGCACTTACAAAACCAATCCCTGGCGTCGAATTATCCGAACTATGGCCTTTATTTACATCATGATTCGATCCAACAGTTCTGAAAGACAAAAGGTCATTGCTTGGCTGCAAAAGCTCCACCGGCCAATTCCATTGTTCGTGTTTGAAACCAATGTTTTGGTGTTTGCAACGTTTGCCTACGGGCTGGTCAAGACACACCGACTTTTGGGAAACATAACCCCAGGACAAGAAGATGGAATCATCAGGGGTACTATGAGTATGGCCGACAAACTTGATCCGAAAGATATAGGACGAGAGGTCCCGACAACAATGGCCCAAGTTGAGGCATATTTGCAAAGACAGCTATCCCTCAACCCAAAGGAAATGTTACTCTTTAATCGCGGCTACTCTGAGCTGTACAATGTACGAAACCTGATAAAGAGGGTAGGAGTCAGAAATTCCTTTGGGATCATTTCAACTTTGATAAGACTGGGGATGTTGAAACTATTTGCGGAGACGATATCGAACACTGTCTTGGGTCAAAAAGATGGTGGTCAATCCGTTCTCGGGCAGCTCTTTTGGTGGCATGTGAGAAAGGTGCACTGTTTTCTCTCCCATTTCCACTACAGCATGTGCCCTCGGATACTTACTTTCGATGGCGCTTTGAATACCTTCGTTACCGCAAACCCAGGGATGGCAAATGTTTTGACAGAGCTCTATGATGAGATTTTCGGCGATGAGAAACGTGTCCAGCCGGTCGATGTGCCTCATTTAGCCCTCCGACGCTTTTCAGACTTGGAAGCCCATCTCCCTCGGATGGATATGGATGGACGGTCGATACCCACAGTTCCTGGATTCCGCAAGGAGTTGGTGGAGCTCATCAAGTGTTCATATTATCGTGGTATTTTCGCACACAATGCCCCTCTCTTGCCACAACACTTGGGCGTCATCATGGACGGTAATCGTCGATATTCTCGACACAAAGGTCTTTTCAGTGTCCTAGCGGGTCATCAAGTTGGTGCTCATAAACTGCTCCAAGTCATATCATGGTCCTTCGGTTCCGGGGTGCAAAACCTAACCGTCTGGGCGTTGTCGGACGATAATCTAAAACGAGGACCCCAAGAGCTCAACCCGCTGTTTTCCATGATGTCAGAGTACATTCGAGAAATGATGGTTGGGGACGCCCCCTTTTCCATCCCCGACGTGCGCTTCCGAGTTGTTGGTGACAGGTCCATACTCCCGGATTATCTCAACGACATGATTGTGGAAGCCGAAGCCGCCACAGCGCAAAACACCAAATTCAATCTCCAAATTGCAATCGGGTACGGTGGGCGGTCGGAGATCACACGAGCCACAAAGCTGGCTGTCAAGGCCAAGATGGAACAGGATGGGGTGTCCGTGGAAGAGGCGATCGAGACGATGACCCCAGCTGAGATCTCGCGACAAACGTACTCCGCACAGCTCGGTTTACCCCATATCGACGCGATATTGAGAACCAGCGGCGAGAATAGGCTCAGCGGGTTCGCATTGTGGGAGTCGCATCACGCAGAATTTGCCATTGTAAAGGAAAACTGGCCGGCGTTGACACAGTCCAGGTTTTTGCAAAGTTTGTTAGACTTGTCAAAGCGGAATAGGCGGCTTGGCGCGTAGCTTTCAGGCTGGGTCCTGTGGGCGGTCTAATTATTATGGTGACGCAGTCACAACCAATTCTATTTTGGATGCATTGGCGCCTCCGGTGACAGAGACCTGTTCGATGGATTATCACAAGAAGTTCCAATCACGATTGCAGTCAACGAGATTCTAGCCAATCAAGGTCGGCTTTTGTATTTGGAATATGAAGATGGCAACTAAAAGATGCATTGTAAATCCCAAACGCAAGATTCCATGTGGGCGAGGTAGTACGCCAAAGAGTTGAAACGCACGTGTGTTTCATTATCGAATCGGCCCTATCAAGATCATGAGATTTGGGCTTTGTATGTAATGCCGATATCTCTGTCATCTGGAGCTTATTTCTTGCATGGGTCGACTGTGATAATTTTGAAAGCCGTCCTCATCCATTAGCGTTTTTATTCATTAACCCTAACCCTTCTGAACCGAGCCAGTCTTCTTTGTCACATGTCCAGTAAAAACAGTGATTTATTGAACACCCATTCTCTACTTTGTAGCATATCATGTCTCTTTTGGGTCAAGGCGTTTCTCCGTCGTCGTTATAAATATCCACAACTATGAGTTCTCTTATGTCCCATCTCGTCTGATCCAAAATGCACATCTAGCATGTACGTCGAGGCCAATGTCCCCCCCACCCCATCTGCTCCGTTGCACTAAATATTCACTTCAAATTGGACGCCCCATGGCCGCACCGTTTCTTTCTCTCGTTTTCTGCGTGCATCCCGTAAAGTATTTTACGCTTCCTTAGTGCAGTTCTTTGATGTAAGATTTTTAACATTCATGCAAACGTCAAACCTCGAATTTTAGCCATTCCCATTGTGAAATAGAGCTTTCATAATAGAACAGCTAGCTACGGTGAGCTCTGTAAGAATAAAAAGGGATAGCTAAAATTTCAATCTGAGATATTTGAGGTTACCCGTTGAAAACCGGATTCATTCAACCTGTGGCTTATTTGTTGTAACATCCGCCATTTTAAAATTTTGTATGAATTGATACTTCGTACACACCTGGGTTAAGATTCCCACTAGTTAAGGCCATGGTAAGTTAAATTTAGGCAGTTTTGATTCGATTAAACCAACATTACTAATGGATCTTTAGAGTGGTTCACACTGCGTAAGCCTACATCATGAAGACACTGTCAGGGAGCCAAAAGCACGCTGCGAAGACTGATAAAATAACCACGCAGGGCACAGGGGCATAAGCATTAATGCCTCTAGGTCCAGTTCAATGTGGGCCTCTGTGATTGGCTGCAATAGACGCAGAACCCTGAGCGCTGCAAATGTCCTCTTTTGATCAATTGATGTCATGCCCACATGGTGCTTTGGTATCTATCTGGTCAGCTACTCTCATATTGAGTTCTGAACTAGACAATTGCGTAATCAAGATATGGGAAATGATAATAAAACCCATCTGATTTAGCTTTCGAATTGTTTGATGCTCTAGTCCTGCAAAGATAGAGAGTGCTTTTGATGGCTACGGGTGGAGAACACTAACCTGTTTCACAAGGCGACATTTTTATCACACCTGCATATCCCTGCTCGATGAATAAAGCGTGGCACATTTCCATGGAAAATCCCCTCTTGTGGCAGGGTTGCTTAAGCGTAGCTAGCTATCAAGATATTTAATGGCTCGACTGCTCGACGCCCGGAGGAAGGTGACGACGAGCCCACTCTTCGATTGTCGTGAGTTGAACAGGCAGTTCATTAAGAATAGGGCCCATGTCAATGTTAAATGGCTCTTCGGGGTCCGTGTTATAGTAGGTGTAGGCACGACGGACCTGATCAACGAGTTCGTCCGTGTCAAGGCCTTTCCTGCCTCGCATCGCTTGATCCATCTGAGAGCAGAATTCCTCAATAGGCTGGCACTCATATTTCAAGGGGCGGCCCCAGGCCCGACCGAGCTTCTTGGCAAGCTGGGACAAGCGTACCGTCTCGGGCCCGCCAACGGCAAAGTCATGCCCCGCGAGCTCAGGTCGTTCCATCGCCGCCACCATCAGTCTAGCGACATCGTCAAGACAGATCCACGAAACATCCTGGGTAGGAGTATGACAGTATACAACCGTGTCCCTGTCTCTAATTGACGGCAATGCCCAGCCCTCCAGCAGATTCTCCAGATATACGGATGGGTTGATGCTGATGACTGGAAGACCCATCCCCCTCAGTATAGCTGTCATTGTACGGCAGTCATCCTGGGCCTCGATTTTTTTGGACTCAGCAGGAATAGGCATGCTCGTATTGAATACTAGTAGTCTGATGGAGGGTGTTTTAATTGCTGTCTCGCCGATATTCCGGGCTCAGTGAATGACGTATTCTGACGGCTGAAAGGCGGTGGGCGGGAGATTGAGGAAAACAGCATCTGCGTCTTTCAAAGCCTTGACTAAGGTATCAGCATCAGACCAATCAGCAGCGACTGTTTCAATCGGCTTTTGGTCAATCTCCAGCACCTTGGGATTGCGACTAATCGCAACAGGATGGTGTCCAGCTCGAGCCAAAGCTGCTACCTGAGCTGCGCCCTGAACTCCAGATGCTCCAAAAACAGCAACTCTCATCTTGACTCAGGATCTGGGATGATGGATATTGGTGGCTGAAATTGTTTATTAATCTCGACTTTGCATGCGATAAAATATGGCAGTTCACAAACAGGGTACCCAATGCTTCTTAAGTGGGCGTCAATTGCATCACGTCATGATATTTGCAATCCCAGTTCCTGTGTACTAGATTGAGGGGCTGGATTGATGGACACGCAATAATCATCCAATTGGGTATCTCCAGCGCCAACCCAAGTCGTGAATCCAGCCACGTGAATCAGCAGAATGCAGGTGGCTCCTATAAGATGCACAGACGAAAGCAATTCTCCACAAAAGTGTAGTTGATCTGAGTCCCAGGCACCACAGGGTTACGCACTTGAGCGAGAGTGGTGGGATACAATCTTAGCAGAGAATATCAAGCATGCTGTGGGAGAATTGAGATGTATGACCAGGATTAGAGATGTCTAGCAAGAAGTCATATTATTCTTTCAATTCTTCATAAACATCGGATAATACAGCATGGGTGTGTTTTTCCTTTTTTGGATCTTTTAAAGAAGAAAAGAAAAGGATTCTAGCAGGATTTTGAAGTAGAAATGTTTTGCTGGCGTGCAATTGTAATTAATTCCAAACACTACCAGGCAATTGTAATTATAAGCATAGTATTAAATATCACCCGGGGTGGCCGTTTTCAATGCCATGTTGCAAATTATAATTATTTAGAATTTACTACCTGGAAGTCTCGACCACCTTCCACAAATCACTTCCTGCTCTGACAGTATCACCGCAGCCCAGGAAGGTTTTATCCAAAATCTCAGAGCATGGAACAATGCCATCCCCAAGTGTGATGGTTCTTGTCCAGCCACCCGACTCTGTCCACTGCCATCTTTCGGCTGTGATACTATCGCCGCGTCTCAAAAGGCCTTGGCAATATTGACCCAGAAGTATAACCATGCCTTTAACATCGTCCTCTCCAGTCAACTCCAAGACTGTGACTGTTGATTTCGCAGAGTTCACGGCCACCGGCTCTTCATCACGCCACATTTCTTCGTACTCGGTGTCTACCCCAGTTTCGGGATTCACCATTGACCCCTTCTCCAGTGTTGTTCCGTCGGATTGAAGATAATTTATACCCTCATCAAAAAGGCCTTCAGTCTTTGCTGTTCGTGAATCTATCCAGTGGTCCCACCGCCCCAGAGAAACACACTCTTCCTCAGTAGGGGCCGACGAGGATGTCCCTGCGATGGCCCAATCCAGCCCATCCAAAGAAACCCTCTCTAAAATTTCGTTAGCCAGAAATCAAATCATAATTATGTTACTCGCCTTCTTTTTCCGGCCAAGAGGGTGTTGCGGCGGCCGGTCGAATTACACGGATATCAACAAATCGGCGTTCTGGTGACGTCAAAACCAAGGTGGAAGTCGGTTCAGATGCTTCGTCCGGCACCCATCGGATGAATTCTCTAAAGGAGAGACTACCCATGTTGATTGGGATAAAGACTGTTTTTATTTGGCTTTGGGGAGATGCGTATGTCAACTTCGGACGCAAACGAATTACCCGGTTGTGTTGTAGGAGATAAACGTCGGGCGCTTGAGTGGTTCACTGCGTGAGATATTTTCTACTTCAGAGATAAGCAAGATCGGCTTCTGAAATTAGGTCAAGGGGACTTGACAGCTATTTCGGTGCGTTTTGCCTGGTCGGGATTGTCACCAATGCCCCTCTACTCCATGCATCGATAAGCGAGAAACTCGACAATAAACAATCTTGGACTTGGGCAGTGAATAGCCTCAGACTGCCCCGCTCCAATTTGGTCCCTAACTAGGAAGTCATCTGGAGAAACGCATGTGTCCACTCTTATCTGCCCCTCTCAGGAATGGACTAGTGGAAATCCGCCAACTCTGACTGGATCACTGCACGAGGCTTCAAGAAGGCCATGTTTTCTCCAATTTAGTTCCGGAAATGGAAATGTGTTGGAGAAGAGGAGCTGGCCCACTTCAATTGACCCTTATCACACGGAACCTTGTAAACTTTGTCTGAGCTAGAAATAGATGTATAAGAAGCTTTGGAGAGTATTGAGTGTCTTCTCTACAGTACTTGGAACTCTTTTCCAACCACATCGTTCGACTCATGATGATATTACTATCTTTACCAGCACTCTTCTTTTTCGTCGTGGCAAGCCTGGTTTCTTTCTTTTGGAGATGCATCTCATCCCCGTTATGGAAAGCCCCAGGCACGTTTCTGTCTCGCTTCACGGCCCTGGAATTGCGACTGCACGAGTTTCTAGCCAACAGAACCCTCTATATTCACTCGCTACACGTCAAGTATGGGCCTGCCGTTCGCGTGGCGCCTAATGAAATGTCCTTTACCTCCCATGAGGCAGTAAAGGAGATTTATGGATCAATGGGCAGTGGATACGATAAATCTCCGTTCTATGACCTATTCAAAGTTTTTGGTCGTAGGTATAATATCTGAAAAACTATTTTCTTTTTCGAATTTCATGATCTAACTGGTTAGAACGATGTTCTCAACACTTGATAAAGAAAGTGTAAGTTTGACACCTCTTGATTTCGACCTCAGCTTATAGGGGCAAGCATGCCACTCGAAAACGTCTACTGGCAGATAGATACGCGAACAGCAATGTCATGAAAGCTGCCTCACTGAATGGTATTGAAAGTCGAGCCAAGGAGTTCGCAAAACAATGCGAAGCATCAATTGGCAACAGCATTGTCGATATATATGTGTGTTGCACTGCACGAGTTCTTAAGAAACTTTGACTTATTGTGCGCAGGTCAAACTACATGCCTTTGCTTGTGATAGTGTCACCCATCACCTATTCCAGCCGTATGGCACGGATTGTTTGCGGAGTTCTGGCGATCGAGAAATAATGCATGAAGTAAATGGGGATGACAGTCTTCACAGCAAGTACAACCCAACAACCTTTTTGCATTTTGAGGACAATACATCTGATTGAAATAAAAGGTCGACTCCTTATGCTTTATGCCCCGAACTTATACCGAGTTTCTTCTGCAATCCTAGATCGCTTCATTGAGCGTCGAGCCACTCCCTTGGCGGATGACTTTGCTATTTTGAGAAGTGAACTGGACGACGCAGAAGAATTCACCCTCCTTAGTCGTCTCCGCGGGAAGGTTGGCACTAAACTCTCTGTGGGGGACATTGCTTCAGAATGTCTTGATCACATGGTAGCTGGTATTGATACTACGGGCGATGCCTTATGCTTCTTAATGTGGGAGTTGTCACAGCCACGTTCTTCGCAGTTTCAAGATGAGCTCCGGAAGGAAGTACAAGAGAACCCCGATGCAGCGTTTGACAAACTACCTATTCTTGATTCGGTCGTACAGGAGGGGCTGCGCTGCTTTCCGGCTATTCCCATGTCGCTTCCTCGCATTGTCCCACCAGGTGGGCGGGTCATCGACGGGCTATTTGTCCCAGAGGATACTGTAGTGAGCTGTCAGGCATACTCTGTCCAGATGCATAACACCCAAGTGTTCCCGGAGCCTCATCGTTTTAATCCCCATAGATGGGCCTCGGTCGTCGGTGACGCAGAAAGGAAAAGGCACATGTTTGCATTTTCTCACGGGGGACGAGGCTGTGTTGGCAAACAGTAAGCTGTCTTAATATCATTCTGCATTGCCACCTTCTAACGTACCAATAGTCTGGCATTGGCAGAAATGAAACTGCTCCTGCGAGAGGTCTACTCTCGATATCGAACGGCTCCAGACTCTTCAATGACCGAAGATTTAATGAGGTCTCACGACCAAATTATTTCGGCACGACCGTTTGGCCAGAAGTGCTTATTACGCTTCGAGACTGTTTAGAAATAGCAACTTAGAGTCACATATGCGATCGTGACAAAGAAAAAGGTTAGGTAATAACTTCGCCCTCGACTAATCACTGTCTATATAAGAGATACATATTTGCCTACTACATTATCTTGGACATGTGATTCGCAGAATTAAACTCTCGGCATTATTTTAGGATTCCTTAGGATAGATCCATGGCCCGATGCATCTAAAGGACAGTGCTAGTCAAGCGCCCCGACTCAGCATCAGCTGTATTCTACAACGAGCGACCAAGTCTGTAGTTTAGAATGTAAACGGATTAAATCACCATTGGAATCGAATTCAATTTTTGTCCTCTAACTAGTACCTGGCTATCTGCAAGCCCACAACTCATAGCGATTATATGTTCAGACGCCTGCTCATGATTACCAAATGCTCTAATACTCCTCTTATTCGGCTCTAGCCGTATCCTCAACCATCGTACCGATAATGGATAGGGCCGCCTTGTTGAAAGCAATAGAACTATCCACCCAGCCTGGAGAATATCAGTCATTTGTTTCTTATTTAGCTTTGACTATAAATTTTAGTCAACATATCGCGGAGGGTGGCCATCTTAGCCTCTTTATTATCTGGAATAGGACGGATGATGGATTTGAGATGTTTGCCATCTTCGTCTATGCGATTTTAAATGTCTTGACGTACTAGGGCCTTGGAACAGTTTAGCGTTGGGCTTGAAGTAAGCAACGGTATGACCATTATAAATCTTCGTAATTTTCCCGGTACTGTCGGGATATTGGCCTAGCTGGGCATTGTAGTCGACCGCAATGTACCGCCCAATTACGTTGCAAAGGCTGTTAGGTCAGGCTAACATCCTCCACACGGCCCTACTCAGTACAAACCGCTATAAACATTGTCCCATCCTTCTCCCACCACATACGACCATACCCACTAGAAAATACGGGATCCCGTCCGCTCTCTCATAGTCAAGCTAGTGAGGGGTGGACTAGTAGTTGGGTCGGTGATGACCAGCGAATCCCCGCTGTTGTATGTTTTTGTTTTTTTTGGCCTTGATTGCTCTCCGACGTTGGTCTAGTTGTCAAGCATTACACATATATTGCCAACAAAAACCACAGTGATTTTATCACATCGTACAGCTAACCGCACTTTATCCACGGCTAATTTGTCTTTACTTGCCTTGACCTAATGCAGTGTAATCAGTTGTGGAACTTTGGTTGAAATGTTACGCACTAAATTCTGTCAAAGCTTTTCCAATGCCACTCAGAAGCAACATGTTCTTATTCTAACCTGGCAAGGGTGCTTTACACATATTATACCTACATGTATTAGAGCTGTGGGTACATATATTTAATGTGACCGCTGCCAATCAAGGTAGCAATACCGGGTGCCCAGCCTGCTCCCAGCTTCGAGCCATATTTCGCCAATCTTGCTCAGCCCCTGACCAAAATTCTTGCAGGAATTGCAAAGCGTCATGGAAGTTGTGAAATCGCATCTTTTTGCATATTTTATCGTAGTGATCAGAGATCATCTTTTGCCTGTTGTCATCTCCCTGGATCTCTACCCCAGCAATGAAGAAAGGCCAGGGAAGAGTATGCAGCCATTCATCGACAGCGGCCATTTCCGTCACTTGATCGAATAAACTGTCGACAAGCTCCTTTCTTTGATTTTGGATATCCAGTTCGAGGCACCGAGTAGCATAAAGCAATGCGGCGTAATGATGTATGCTGACGACACGAATAAAGTCTCGGCGTCGACTCTCGGGCTGGATGATAAGTCGTCCTGCAGCCATTAGTGTTTCCCCTTGAGCAATTTCAAATTGCACCCGGATTTGATTCAATGTCAAGCCCATCCTAGTCCAGCTAGTTGATGTGGGTGGCAGCTGGCGGGAAAGCAAGGTAATGTCATGTAAATATGACAGGTAAGTCGAAAAGAGCACAGACTGGTCCTTTGGGTCAGGCAATATGACATCCTGCATTGTGGATGGATCAAATGATGTAGTGCATGCGAGAACATCATGGATACAGAGTTGGTTTTTCAGAAAGTTCAACAGAACTCCACCACCTTGCCCCGTTGTTTCGAAGGTATTCATAAGTGATCTTGCGGCTCTCCTGTGAAAGTCTGCTGCTACACCACCGGAGTTTGCCATCTCGTAGCAGGACAAAAGTAGCATCGAAGCCAAGACACATTCCACAGACTTCTCATCCAGTTTCTTACCCAGTTCGTTGCCGCTCATCACATGGGCAGTGATATCCTGGATGTAGGTAGAGATCATACTAACAGCCTCATTGCGGGCCTTCTCAGAAAACCCCGTGTCACCGATGGATCCCGAAGCATGTTCTGATGAGATGGCCGCCATTGCCAAGCCAATAACGGGGTTGCTGTAAGCTAGGGGGGTGATGTACCGGCGATATGGATTTTCATCCGAGTCAACCCAGACCATCAGACATGCCACCTCTTTCTCCCAGTAATTGACAAGCTTGTGTAGGGTCTTCTTGCTCAGCGAATGAAAAGATGACAATCCAATCCAATCGTTATTCACAAGCGGTGGTTGGGATGAGGGTTCAGACTCGGTGTGTACGAGCCCTCCATGCTTCGCCAAGCGGCCTCGAACCGCAGCACCACCGGCCCATCTTATCCGTTGACCATATCCTGGACAAATCAGGCCTTTCTTTGAGCATTTGAGGCAGCTCGGTGACCCAAGATCACATTTGATCCGCCGCCGTTCGCACGTGTAACACCCTAGTTTACGTCAACATATACTTTGGATTGGATCAAAATTTCGAGAATAGCACCTTTATTAACTACCGGTTGCTGGCTCATCATGATAGCTCAGACAAGGCTTGAAAAGGCACAAATTGGATGAAATGAAACTGAATTCCAAAGCGGGGTTTGACTGATCAGTTGCTTTGGTGCACAGACCACCTTTGGCTAGTACACACTAAAGATGGAATAGAGATGATAAAGGAAGAATGATGTAAGGCCGAACATCTGGTATGCTATGGAATCGGTGAATGAGATCTACACAACTGCTATCAGCCACTCTTTAGGTGTTCTATACTAAGACTTATGCAATGTCTATTTTTCTTTTCCTTTTTTTTCAATGTGTGCAGACCGTAGGGATACCCAACCATAGCCAACTACCTGCACGACACACCATGAGTGATTGCGATTAAACTGCCCGATCTTTCCGGGTTTCACACACTGACGGTATTTAATGGACAGATTAACCTGGAAAAATACAGACAATACGACAGATACAACAGATACGACAGATACTGGCAGTTGAGCTCTCGTTCAACACTAGACTTCTTAGCATTTGACTGACACTGTTATAATGTTCTTTTTTCTTCGTCTTCCAAACGAACTCATCTACCGAGTTTGCAAAATACTGTGTTCACATTGCACATGTACGTGCAGTGCAAATATTTATTATGAATCTCGGGGGTGTCTTATGGGTACTCTTGCAACACACCACACGCTAAACGAGAGCATCTAGTCATCAACACTTGGGTTGGCCTCAATCTCAGCCACAGTCCAATTGTGGATGTTGCCGTCAAAGCTCTGGGTGTCTCGATCCCGGCCAATTGGACAAAATACCCTGTATCATATGACGAGGGAGAAGAGGCTGAAAATATTCGGAGCCGACACGCGTTTCTTGTCTATTTAAAAACGCAGCGTGTTACAAATGTTCACAACTCAGATGAGTTTGCGCCCCAACTGCTCGAACCGATATTGACAAGGGAACCGAATCTCGAGCATTTGAAGCTTCATGTGTGTTTTTCGGCTCCTCTGGCAAATCTTTGGGCCAACTTGATGGTTCATGAATTGTCCATGTCTATGCTAAGTCGAGGAGAGTTGGGCTCGGCATTTACAAGCCACGCACACTTACCACTGCCCAGTTTCGCCCCGTCTACGGTATGATGACGAACAATTTTGGCCAAGTTTTTCATTTCTTCTTGCAAATTTGTCAGATCAAAGGGGCCAACTAAGAGCAATTGGAAAACCTGGATCTTGCCCTCTCCATCAGGATTGACACGGCCTAGGGTAGCTACTAGGCAAGATGTCTCAGCTGTGCAAGACAGGCGGCAGTCTTTGGCACTCACATCATGCAGCGGCTGGGGCCTGGCAGGCTGGCGTCATCGTCAGACAGCTCCGGGGAGTTTACCGGGGCCCACCATGTCTGCAACCCCCATAAATGATACGTGTAAGTCGTAATACCATTGGCGACAGGGATCAGGCCGGCTCTTTGAATGATCCTACAATCTTGCTGCCAAAGGGCCCCATGAAGGAGGAACGCCGATCGTGAATGGCGAAAATGCCGCTAAAATTGAAACAAGAAAAAGAAACGGGGGCGCTAAGCGTCCGTAGGCGAGGCAATTGAGGCCCAATTGGCCCATACCGTCGAGCTTGGTCCCCAGACTCGGGCGGCTGGGGCTGTCGGGTGCACCAATTATAGGTCAATTGCTTCCGAACGCATGTAGGAATCGGATCATTTTCCAATCTCCGATTGTTTACAGGGCCCCCACCGCTGGTCCGTCGCAACACGTCGGAGTGAGCAGTTTCGTGAACCAAAAGCAAGCACAGCATCCACAGCCAGTTGCTGTCACGCTTGGCGTGTGCGTGTAGCTTCGTTGTCTGCTCACCGAGTGGGTTCCCCAGCCCAGCAGTTCCGATTGTTGATTATTGTTTGCGGGGCACGAACTTGGCCATCTCAGCTACATTTTGCCGAAGCCGGGTGCAGGTATATAAGTCTGCTGTTGTCTTGATCCGAGTCAAGAGGGCAGTCCGAACAACCTCAACTCATTCATCAACCATTTACTACCACCAACTCTTCCTCGCCCGGTCCACCAACCACCTCAAACACTCAAAATGTCTTCCCCCAGCACGTGAGTAGCCAACACAATCCACTCGCCACCTTCAAGTTTCCCATTCCCTTTAACATCAAATCCTCAGTCCTGCCGTTGAGGAACCTCGCGTCCTCGAGCCCGAGGCTCCTCCTGCTCCTGCTCCCGCTCCCGCTCTGCCTGTGGCAAAGCGTACCGCGTGAGCTCTGAAGAAATTTGTCCATCGAACGAATCTGACGAATGACTAGTCTCGAGAAGAACGGCCAGTTCGTCGTTCCCTTGCCTACCTCCACTGGCCTTTCTGCCCCCGCCGGTACGTTTACAACGGCTCCCATCACTCTGAAAAAAATATGCTGACAACGATATAGGCCAGCTTCTCAAGGGCCCCACCGACGATGAGGGCAAGCCCACTGCCGCTGCTCTCCTCGTTGGTGTCAAGCTCGACCTCGAGGCCGAGGTTCACTTGACTGCTCGTGTCAAGGGTGATCTGACAGTTGGTCTTTACTAAGCACGGATGTACAAGATTGATGTGATGGTAAGGCGGGTTATGGGAAATGATTGAAATAAATATCTTGCGAGCTTAACAATACTACTTATGCATCATCAGCTCCCCAGGAGGGTGGCTGATGTACCTGCAGCTTACCTCTATTCTTTCATCTCCGCTTTTGACAAATTCAAGTGTCCATGTCTGTCGTTTAAAGGGACGTAGAGCCGTAAAACTATTCATGAGAAGACATTTCATGAAACAGCCTAAATAATATGCAGATTGGAAAATATGATTTGTGTTTTTATTGGAAATAGTATTTTTTGGTCTGTCTAGCAATATCGCGTACAGTGGTTTAATCAAGCATGAAATGTAGAGAAACAAACGACAAGTGCATTCGCAACTTGGGGTAGACCATTATTGAGCATCTATTCTGATGGCATCATCAATCATATTCCAGGTGTGGTCCTCGACCTTCTTGATCTGATCCATACTCCAAGCGGGCTTGTTGGGAACCAAATTGCCGCCACTGTCGATGCAGCTCCATAGCCTCTCCTTGTCCTTTGCACATTCGTATGTTCCATTCACGAGTTTCTCGGCACATTCCTCTGGCGACACGGCAACGAGTTGGTTGACGACCCGTGAACCAGCTCGCAGATACCATGGAAGCGATTCGAAAAGGTCCGTCTTGACAATGCCCGGGTAAGCATGAACAAAATGTCGCTTGGTAGAAGGTTGACTATTTTGTCGGGCATATGCCTGGATCATGGCATCTGTCATTGAAATGCAATGGCTTGCCGCATTTGACAAACTAAAGTTTGTCTTGAGGTCTAGATCGTCCCATACAAGGTGAGCCGGGTTGCCACGCGTGCCATCGAGGACGAGGAGGACCTTTGCATCTTCCTTTAAGACCGACATAAGCTCTCGCACCAAAAGCTGCCTCCCATAGTAGTGAAGCGCCATTTTGTGGTCAATTCCTTCGGCAGTTTCTGTTCGACCTGCGGTAGTGAGAATCCCTTGGCTGATGACTAGAAGGTCCAACTTTTCTGCCTGTGATGATTTGTATGAATCTACATATTTCTTAATAGAGCCCATAGTTGACGCGTCAACGGGACGAAAGTTGATGTTGGCATGAGGGATGTCGGTTGGCTTGGTCCGGCCGCTGATAGTCACAGTAGCGGAGGTGTCGGTGGCAATGCGACAAGCAATGGCAAATCCGATGCCCCCTGTGCCTCCGATTACCAAAGCTCTAGTGCCCATGATGTTTTTATTTAAATTTGGAGAAGCAGTAAATGTCAAGGCCCGGCAATGTAGACGGCGATCGACGAATATGCAAAGTAGCGGTCACAGACGGGTTCCGTTGGCGAGGGGATTCAGACATTCGGACTAAGGGCAAAAGTTCGGAAATTGGACGGGAGGTTTTTGTTTTTGCCGATGAGTCAGGTTTGAGTCGCAGGTAGATGAATGCATGATG
Source organism: Calonectria pseudonaviculata (assembly GCA_004380915.1). NCBI lineage: Eukaryota > Fungi > Ascomycota > Sordariomycetes > Hypocreales > Nectriaceae > Calonectria > Calonectria pseudonaviculata. The sequence goes on from PGGA01000015.1 coordinate 1,309,213, forward strand.
CATTACAAGGTGAAGGGCCGAAAGTCTCAAAATGAGACAGAGAGGATATGAACACAAATCACAGGCTTCATAACATGGCATCACTGTAGGTAGGCGGGGTACGTTTGTGAGTAAAGATTTTGGGTTTTTTTTTTTGGGTTATACAAGATGCTAGATACATTTATGACGTGACGACGCAATGATTTGACGACCCATTAAATTAAAATCACAAGTGTTTATGGGATTTTGACCTCGATGATCAATTGATCAACACCGGGCGTCAGCCTTGTGCTGCAGCAGCAGTGGTTTGATTGGCACCAGTCAGCTTGATGCAGGCTACCGGGGACACTTTATTTGACCAGTTTCAACATGGTCGAATGCGGCTTAGTAATTTCTCATACGCATGAGATATGGTGGCGATGCACACACGGCCGCTTCAACGTGACTCTTTATAAAACATCTCATTTGCGACAATCAAAGCGGGGGAGTGCTGCTATGCCTGGTGTTTCGACTTCCCGCGCGTGTGACAGTTGTCGGGCTAAAAAGAAAAAGATGAGATGAGCGACGATTAAGGCGGCTGTATGCCAAACGTGCCCTTTGCTAACTATGACAGTGCGGCCAGGCAAAACCATCGGGTGGTAGATGCACTGCCCCCCTTGTGGTTGAATGCGTTGGCAGTGGTGTTAGGAGGTTTAAATTTATGCCCATCGCGGCCATGTCGCCTCTGTCCACCCTATGGCATGATACTTTTAAACTTGCGGGCGAGTTGGTCTTTATGCTTGAGACACAGGATGTTCGATATGATGGATTCTCCTTTGTCTATTTCCTTTACAAACTTCCCCGCTGCCTGGGTTCCAACTAAACGTTCCACCCCAGGCAATGTTGGAGTTATCGACATTTCTTCGATACCCCGACAATTAAATTTACCAGATACGTTGCATCTACCACATGATGCTGTTCGAAAGGATAATGTTTTGCGCAAACGTTCAACAAATGCAAGACGCCGCAGCAAATCCAGGAGAACCGTTTAAAACTAAGCGACTTAGCATTCCTCAAATCTACCAAGGAGACGAGGATCAATATGAACGATCACTCGAGTTTTGCGATGTGGTAATTGAGCATACCAAGGAGAGCACTATAGACCGACCCTTTGGTGCGGCCAATGTCGCCGGTTCTCTTATGGCGGCCAGAACAACAATATCCGACCCAGCCAGGCTTGCACATCTGGAAATACTGATGGCCGAATACCAAGGCGACTTTTATGGGCGCGGTTACTCAATAAATGCCGAGGGCCTTTGGTGAGCCCTGGAGTCAGTGGAAAATCACTTTGAATCGAGAAATAGAAACATGCAATGCACAACAGACGAACAAATATGGCAACCGGACATGGGAGGGGCTACGGACTGTACGATACTGTAGAACCGTGGAAGGCATCCATTGAGTATGTGAATACATTGGACGATGATTTCAAGCTAAATGCACCTGTTTCGGTGTGTATCTATGTCAAGTTTCCTGCTTAAAAGAGTTGGACCGTCTGTTGAAACCAATCGGCAATGTCCATGCAGCAGAGCGTGCAGTCCTGCTGTCGCGGATATTATAGAGAATCCTGATATAATCAGCTAGAAGGACACAAATACCCTTGACCCTTTAACCATGAATTTTAAATTTTAAATTCATTGTATGTTGGAAAATTAAAATGCATTAACTCTGGCCTTAATTTCGCCATTTCTTTACTTAAAGCACTGTCCTTCTACACAAAGAATTCGTAGCCAGGTGGATCAAAGCATTGTGTAAAGCTCAATCATCTTTCCTTCATGGTCTCTATCTGTTTTCTTCAGTCAATTTTGTGTTGCAAATTATTGATTCTCATCAAGATCAAAGCTATTTAAAATGGTGCGAGATTCCAGGATTCCGGTGTCATGTAATCGTTGCATCTGGCCATTCATTTCCCTCCTATTCCATAGGGCGGACTGCAAATCTACCACAGGAAAAACGAATGTAATCGTTGTTAGCGCCCTTCAACCAACTCGTGATCGTAAAAAGCGAAGGAACTTCTGGAGATGGCTGTAATAACTCAAGTCCTCATCACAGGCATCGCTCTCAATGTGCTGAAGAAGTCCACTCATGTAAATAAACCTAGTATCGCAGCATGGGCACTCGTAATCAAACTCAGTAACGGTAGATTGGTAGTAGCGTGATTGATGGCACTCCGATGCCAACTCATCGATTCTGTCTAGGTCGACACCAGAATCGCATGTTCCAGCCTCCAAGTGCAACATCATGGCAGAGTCGGTGGAAAAATATCGTGTACATCCAGGACAATCAATATCTTTGTCCATATGAGTTAGTTGATGCTGTCAGAGATACGGTTAGCAAAGAACTAGAAGCACTGACACGAAGTGGAATTCGGTCAATACGAACATTTTTCAGATTAGACCGAGATTTGAATTGTTGGTAGCATGTGGGACAGATGTTGTGAAAATCTTCATCGTGATCCACAAGATCCTCGGGACTGTCAAACTGCAAATCACACGTAGCGCAAATGTCATGTTCAGACTCTAAATGCGAATTCAGTTCACCCCGTGTTGGAAAGTCTGGTGAATCATAGGAGCATTCGCGACAGACATTGTGGTGTTGGGAGTCTCGGATATGCTGCTGCTCGGCCGAACTGGAACCAAAAGCCCTATCGCAACGGGCACAATAGTAATTGCCCCAGGAACCCATAGTGGATTGCTTCACCCAGGAAGAAACAGCGTCAGATCCAAGATGTGGAGGCGGGGTATGAACCAACTTAACGCTGCAGCTTATCTGGAGCGGGGGAGGAGAAGCAAATAACGACCCAATGATATCCCGGTCACGGTTTCGGACGAATAAATTACCGAAGCTATTGGTGACACCCAAGGAAAAATATACATAGATAGAGATACGGAGTGGTGGGCCAGATAGTACGGAATAGTTGACATAGAGTCGAGAGACGCTAGATGTTATGTTCGAACGGCACGGTAGACATTCTTCATGTATATTGAAGATTGCCTGTCAGTTTCCCTCTCCAATACATAAACCGAATCGTCATCTGTCGAAAAGACATCATAGAAGGCATCCTGCGCAGGTGCATGTTTTTCATCATGTTGCACATCGAATGAGTGTCTAGATCACGTGACCACAATAATGGACTACTGAGGCTGAGCTGTTCTTGGATCCTCCGCTTCATCTTGCTGGGCTTTGCATGATTTACTAAAACTTCCTCTGTCAATACCATACCCATGTGGCTCATCAACGTCGAGACGAAACTGCTCGAGCAGTTCCATGGGGCCCCAAAAACCATCCCGCGCTATGCCATTCTGTCGCACACGTGGCTGGAGGGACAAGAGATCATATTCCAGGACATGTGGTCAGATCCAAAGGCCGACGAAAGGATGGGGTGGGAAAAGATTGACATGACGTGCCGGATGGCAGCCAAAGACGGTCTCAAATACGCCTGGGTCGACACTTGCTGCATTGACAAGTCCAGCAGCGCCGCGCTCACCGAGGCCATCAATTCCATGTTCAATTGGTACAGACGATCTGCAAAGTGCTATGCCCATCTCTGCGACCTTGAGGCTATACCTGGTTTCCATTCGGATCAGGCTGAGGCGTTGCGGAGTTGTCGGTGGTTCACGCGGGGCTGGACCCTTCAAGAATTGATAGCACCGAAAGACGTCGTTTTCTACACTCGTGACTGGGAACCTTGCTTCAGCAAATCAGACTATTCAGATCAGTTGTCTATCCTTACCAACATCAGCGTTGATATCTTGAATCACACCCGGGAGTTGTCCACCGTGTTTGTAGCGCAAAAGATGTCGTGGGCTGCATCGCGCGAGACGACACGAGTCGAGGATGCGGCCTACTGCCTCCTGGGTATCTCTGAAATCAACATGCCCTTGCTCTATGGAGAAGAGGGAAAGGCCTTTGCAAGACTCCAGGAAGAAATCATCCGAACCTGCCCCGACCCGAGCATTTTCGCTTGGAAGCAACCACCGTTGCCAGGTCCTCCGCAGGTCACGCAAGATTCATTCATAGGCGTCTTGGCCCCGTCTCCAGAGTATTTCAGTGTCTCTGGTGAAATGGCCAAGGTTTCAGGGCGACACATTCCAGACTTCTCAATGTCCAATCGGGGCATCAAGGTGCGGGCCAAATTTAGCTTGCGTGCTTACGACGGGGCTCAGGGCGACGGGGCTCAGGGCGACGTGGCTGTCGGGCTTATCCTCCCAGTCTCTATACTTCGAGGGGTTATGCTCGGTATTCAAGTGAGGAATGTCGGTTACGGCTCCTTTGTGCGACAAGATCCGGCTAAGCTTGTTGAGCTTCATAGATCGGAGAGCGAGACCACGCTTGTGTTCGACCCGTTCCTGGAGGCACGCCTGCCGGCTTCTAATGGCATCATGGGAATGTATTATATCCTGGCCCCGCGTAGGCACGCATTGAAGATTGGTTTGGAAGCCGACATGTCCGTATATCGCCGTTGGCCATGGCAAAATTGGGATGATGTAGATGCCATCTTTTTCGGACAAGACGATCCCAACATGAATTGGGCTGCCGTCAAGATTGAAATCGGCATTCCACCGGAATTTGAAAAGTATTTCCACGAATACATTATCTTCCTGTTTTATGTCTTTGGCTGGGACAAGTCACCCCAGTCCAAACCGATCTGCGGGATGCAGCAAGTAAGTGGAACGCTGCCCGATGGCCAATTAGAAGACATGAACGACCGTGCCGTGGCGGAGGACTGGGACGGCTACTGGGTCGCAAACCGTTTGAGAATGGGCCATGTTCGCCAGTGTTCTATGATCAACGTGAGTTCGGCTGACGGCCGCACCTTGTTGCTTAATTATACCATGAAGATGGTAGAGGACACCAATTTTAGCCCTTGTCCATTCTGGAAGGCCGAATTCTTTTGGGAAGCTGTTCCGGATGCCGAGGTACCAAATATGGTTGATTATGCATGGAATCAAGCACCCTGATTCTGAACCGAAAAGAGAAACCCATCGTCGTCGTTGTGACATCCGTGTCCGGCGTTGTGAGCCCGGAACGGGTATCAACCTACACTACTCAAAATGCCGGGAACAGCCGGACCTAATTAGTCATGATTAAAATTTGGCCGAATGCGACAATATTCGGCTAGCTCTTCCGAAGATAAAGTAGGTATTTTTCTTGTAGATTTATTGTTAAGTTTGGTGTCCATCAGTCGGTAGGAAAAGTCAATATCAAGAACACCCACCACTAGGTCAATTAGCGTACCGTAATTGCATCATCATTACGGCTATGTCGTCTGTTGTATTTTTGTCGAGTCGACTAAATAGCGTCATGATTGTAAAACCAGTTGTGGGATGCGTCTAATGTTGTAGTCCCAGGTGCCATCATCTTCCCATGTGTTGAGCTTATTCCATCACTCGTGCCTGAAATAGGGACCCTGGTAGGCTCCGGAACGAGTGGGGATGGCCATGTGGCGTCTACATCTCCTCTCGGGGGAAATATACGCCTCAAACGTCATCGAAGTTGGAGGTTACGCCTTGTGTAAGTTTATGTACGAAAAAGCTTCGGTGAAAGGCGGCTTAAATGTACACCTACCTACTTGTATACAACTTCTAATCGCAACATATTGGCTACGAGCAACATCCAGCGGCTACTCGGTTTAGAAATATGCATTCCTTTTTGGTGGGAACGACCATCATTTGGCTGCGTTTGGCCTGGATATTGCAAGCACATCCCACCCATTAATCAATTACCGTGAAATTTATTCTTCATTGCAGAGTTAGTCTTTGGCAAATGCACGCATCATGGCTGATGCAGACTGCGCCAATGGAATGTGAGGAGTGAGACGCTTAGCCGGCCTAGGTTTTCATGTGTCACTAGCTTCAAGAACCAACGCTGCCTATCCCAACAGCTCTTATTATATATATGTGGTTAAGATTCGTCGTGTTATGGTTCCTCCTCACGCGTTAAATGCTCCAGCAACAATCAAGATGCATTTCTTACTTTCGACTTTCGTCGCGACCACAGCTTTGCTGATCCATGGCGCAACAGCAGGCGCAGGTAAGGAAATCTCCACCAAATCTGGCGCAGCATGCCATCAAGAGATTCATAATCATTAAATCATTCCCCTAGGCGCCAAGGTCAACCTATGTGTCTGGTTTGATATCAAGCCCGTTGAGCCGATAGATGTCCTTTGGCATACTTGTGGCAGCAAGTCTCATTGCATGTATTGCAAGGAAAAGAACATCACCATGACTGTCGAAAATAGAGGCCTTACCTGCAAAAACATTGGAAAGGTCGAGTCCAAATCAAGCTCTTCTGGAGGCGATACTTGTGCCACCGACAAGAGCCATTGGGAGCTTTCGTACGATGCGGGTCCTTATAACGGCTCGACGCTAAGTGACTGGCACGGTGGCGGGCCAGCACACAACAGTATCAATCTCGAGAAAGGAAAAACGACTCCGGGGACCAGTGTTTGCGACTTAAAGTCCCCTTGCCTGGACACTAAAACTGATTGGAACGCCGGGAGTGCCCCTGATAGATATGTACGTACAACATTCTCTGATATGCCAGGCTCAAATTTTCCCCATGAAAATTCGACTAACCTTGAATCCACCAGTTCCTCTTCCGACCTCAGCAAAATGAAGATTTCACGCGAAATGAAGATCTATAAGACTAGGAAAACGTCATTTGGGTTGAGCTCTTTGTATAGGGTGCTGCAATCACCACAATCAATTTGCAGCTTTCATAGCTAGTGTCCCGAGTCCAAGTCAAGATTTTTTTCCATCAAATACCAAAACATTATTTGTCATTTGCCTCACATTATTGAGTCGAGAAGTAATATCGAATACGAAAATTAGAGAAGTCGCCAGATTAGGCCATGATCTGACCTACAATTTCTTCACACTGGAAAACCATTCTCTGCGAGGAATTGATTTCTAGCTTATAAACTCCTCTCGTTAAGCGAGCTTGGGAGCTCACTGATTAATCGATGCAGAACTATGTAATCGCGTCGACTCATTCCTTTCCCTGCGTAAAACTTTCCAATTGCATGGTCTAAAAACCACCAACATTTTGCATACTTCGCCCTGGGCCACGTTGGGCTCGTAGTGACACATCGGCTGAGCGTCCTTATCGAGCGGTGTCTTGCCAACCAGCACTCATCGTCACAAAAGGTGGATACAGATGCCCAAGGGGGCTGGAACCGTTTTTCTTTTTAATCGACATAAATGTAGTCTTATTACGCACGTAATGGTAAGGCTGACGACGGGTGCATTGAATGGAAGAATAGGGCATTCAGTGGTGCGAGCCACGGATCTCCATGTTAGTGTCCAGCTAACTGGCGAATTGGTGGATGCCCCGGCCCTTAAATTAGAGACGAACTGGCCCAGAGCTGAAACCCCAGCGCACTATGTCGCCTATTTTGGTCAAGGGCCGTTCTGGTGTTGACACAGCCCACTCCCACGCTCAACCCTCAATGCCAGCACATGAGTATATAAAGCACCACAAGATACTGTTTGTTTGGGGGCACGATGTTGGAAACCAAACAAAAAAACCATTTTTCTACGCATATACATATCTCGAATCGATGAATTTTGCCCTCGCCTTCATCCACAATGAGCTGCTCTAGCGGATCATCAACGACGACAAAGGCGCCTGCACCCGACCCCAGCCCTTACGTGACCTTTGTAGGTCCCAACAGCGACAACATAGTCTTCTTCAAGGACGCGCAGGGCAATCACATCCCATGCTTCAAAGTTGAAACATCTAAACACTCAGAGCCCAACATCCGCATATTTCGCATCCTACAGGATGGTTCACGGGTGCCCTTTGCGGAGGCAACAACCTCGTCCGTGTCCGGCAACTGTACCGTCTCACTGCATGGCCGAGATGATGAGCTGAAGCTTACATACAACCCTTCAATATACGGCCATTCAATGGAGACTACCATGGGTAAGATGAATTGGGTTCCTGGCGGCACATGGGGAGAAAGGCTCGACTTGGTGGACAAGCAAAAGACCAAGTTGGCTAAATACAAGATGATGTCTGCATCTGGCAATGAATTGAAACTGGACATAATGGTCCAGGTGGACAACGCCATTGTTGAGACGATTCTAGCCTGTGGGCTAACATTAAAAGCCGCAACTGAAAAGGGCAATGACCAGGCGCTAAAAGGCCTGAAGATATTTTCTAAGTTGGCGGGGGTTTTGTGAGGGTCCACAGTGGTTCCATGTTTTAATTCTTCAATGGTGTTGAGGAGTTGGGTTAATTCTAAGTAGCTGTACGTTGAAAGTTTTAGGCTATAGAATAGAATTGTCAACTTCCCAAACATGGACCTTCCAATCGCAACATGGTATTGGCTGGCACGAAGTCTCCATATTGCGCTTCCAGCCATCTAAGACTGGTTCTGCTTTTCCAAGTACTCAGCAACCTCAAAGGTGGGTACTTTATGCTCACATTTGACTCCACAACCTCGCAGCGTTCCATTTCCATAGTAACTCGCGATTGCCCTTATCAGGCACGTTGAGTCATGTCTTGAAGAAGTATGCCACGGCTATTATCCAACTCCTGACTGGTGCAAAGGGATGGAGACCGCAGGCGCGAATATACTGTTTGGCTAGCACCATATGCGTCATTGTGCAGCAGGACACTATTTAGGGTATTTCCTGGGCCCCTAACTTGGAGTCAGCCATGAGGCGTAACATAGCAGGTGGACAACGTGAAACATGCCAGAGATCCAACCTAACCAAGTCAAACTGACCTCCTGTGAGTTTGAGCTTGCAGTTAGAATTCTGGGTGGCCATTCGGATGCGAATCATCTTACGCAAAAGAATGTTCAGAACCTTTAGCAAGATTCTTTCGTCTAAGCCTACCGGGGCCGCCAAAGTTGTGGATGATACTTCTCTATGCGTGCTACTACTCCTGTGCACGGACGCGCAAGAGTTCCAGATTCTGCATCAACCTGTCTGTCATCAGCCAGCCATGTCCATGTCATGTGAGACAACTCAACCGGAATCGTTCACGTCGCATTTTCTCGAGACGTCCAGATTTGGTTTGTGGTGCAGTCCATCGGCAAGGGAGGCGCAAATCATGCAGTTCGAGCTGCCAGACATGACGGATCCGGCCGCACAGACTGCCAATGCGGGCGTGTCTCTTACCCAACTGGCTTAGTACGAGGGCACACATGCATGCTTACATCGGCGCTATCTGATAGAAATGAGAGTCAAACTATAAAAGATTGGAATACCCGGACCTGCTTCTTCTCAGGGCCCTCATCCAAGCTTAAAGCTGCTCATCAAGAGAGTTCAATGCCAACCGTTGATACATAACATCATCACACTTTGATTGCAACTTTTCCTGCAAGTGGCGCAAATGACTACCAACAACGAAAAGTACATCGATCTCGAAGAGGGAGACGCAGAGGAGGTGAAGAGGGCCGCCGAAAGATTGGGAGAGGTGGAGCAGAAAGCAAAGACAATGTATGAGCAAGTATCAGAACTGTATCCGGGCGTGGATTTCGAGCCATGGGCTTGCAACAATGTACGCCAACCCTCTATTCGGTTCCCATATAAATATCTGTGTGGTAGCACCAGTGTTGGTGCTAGTTGCTGATGCTCCAATAGTATCCGGACCTCGCAGAGGCTCGTTATAGGCTGCAACGCGCCAAAGACGAGTACTGGGCATGGAAAGAATGAAACCCATGGTATGGACTTATATCAAAAGCATTATATGCGTAAAAACTGGGTTTATATCGCTACCGGGTACTGAGATTTAATGGCTCGAATGCAGTCCTCCAGAAGCTTAATTTGTGCTGCTGGTCCAATTCGTGGCTTGGGAAGAGGCATATCTTTGATACAATGAAACAACCCTAAATATTCACTTTTTATGATCATGAAATAGCCTAAACATTCTCAATTTCTAATATATACGCAGAAAAAGATGCGGCTACAGCTTTCAACACTGGTACTCTCCGGAGAAATACAGGGTAGGATTGTGCGGAGACGCTCTCATTAACACCCAAGATTTGCCAACAACATCACCCATTCAAAGCCCTCCAATGACTAACTTCCTATTGCCGCTGGCTGGAGGTTTAATAGATCATTTGAGCCCTTCATAGGTTGCTTATCGAATTGATAGTTCATCACGTGACTATAACCCCGCCTAAATCAAGTCCAGGCGGTGAGAAATTGCCGGATGCAAAAGTGGCGGATGAAACCCAACTACGGCCTGGTGATGATCAATGTATCAGCTGCTTTCCCATTTTCACCCTGTTTCTAGGGTGAACCACTATAGGATATGATACTATACTAGTATGACACTTACTACCAGCCACCTGGATAAGCCATCGTCATAGTTGCTGCTGCTGGCTGAGACAACTTGTCGATAACTGGGATCCCCTCACGCACAGATTCAATAGCTCACCAAAACTTGATCTGCCTAGACCTACCACGGCGTGGCTCCATCATGTCCTCGTTGCAGCATGAAATGGACCCACGGGGAGACGCCAAATTAGTTGTTAGTAACCCCAATTCACAAATCTTCTTCTCTCCGCCCACATTGCAATACCTGGAAAAAAAGGAATCCCAGCAAAGTGCTAGGAGTCTGGTCAACACTCCAAGGAACCAACATGGCCCCTTCTCTGCCACTGCAAGTGGCACTTCAAATCCCCTGCCGAGCTTGTCCACTGTAACAGGCAACATGGCAGACTTGCCCACGTCACCCATTGTAATAGCCAATATTGCAAGTGGCGGATTGGTGGTCGCCGCTGGAAACCCAGATAGGAGCCAGGAAGAACCCACATGTCCTTCGGAGGCAACTGTTCAGTTCAAAGTTTCTTCGAAGCACCTCACGCTTTCTTCTTCTATCTTTCGGGCAATGTTGACCGGGCCATGGAAAGAAAGCTTCACCCCCAATGATCCTCTTCGATCAATCCCGACTAGCGAGTGGGATATAGAGGCATTGGCTATCCTGTTAAATATTATCCATGGACATCATCGAAGGGTACCAGAGACCCTTAGCTTGGAATTGTTTGCCAAGTTCGCTGTTATTGTCGATTACTATGATTGTCATGAAATAGTAGAGATCTTTGTTAAGCAATGGCATCAGGATTTGAAAAGATCACCCCCGGAACGCTATGGTCGAGACTGTCTTCTTCACATGTGCGTGGCATGGGTTTTTAAATGGTCTGGATCCTTTGAGACTATGACAGAATTGGCCTTGAGGCATAGCGATCGTCTGGTTGACACTATAAATCTCCCCATTGCGCACGTACTAGGTTGGTAATTAAACCGTTTCGTATTCACCATTTACTAATAATTATTATGATTTATTTTCAGAACGGATTGACCAAAGGAGACAAGATCATATTTACCAAATCCTCAGTGATCTGAGAAATCTGCGCAATGATCTCTGTGATGAAAAACATGCCTGCTCGACAGAATGTTCAATTATGCTGCTTGGTTCCTTGATCAAAGAAATGCACAAAATAAGCCCTATCGACTCTCCAATAGTGAAGCCGTATACGGATCATAGTATTGCGGACCTCATAGACAGGGTATCCAACTTTCAATCGCCTCGTTGGTATTCTAAAGGAGACGTTGCTAATAATAGGCGACATGTCTGCAATCTAAGGCAAAAGGTACAGCCAATCGTGGATGACGCTGAGGGACGTCTGAAAGGGTTCCAACTAGATGATTTCTAGCCCATAGGGTTTCTTGTTATCTTTTCAGTCGCCATGCTTGCATCAATCCAAAGAGGACATCTACAGATGTCAAGTATGGCGGTCGTGCCTGGGCATAAAGACCTTGGGATGAGCCGATAATCGCATCGGGTTCAATGGCGATTAGAGCATCGAAATCAACGAATTTACGTGAGATGGCACTTGGCGGGCTACTGAGGTCATACGAATTAGACCTGGAAATATCCAGTTGGGCGAAGTCAGAGGCAAAGACTTTTTATGATTTTAGTAAAATGAGCTATTTGCTTCAGATATCGAGGTCTACCACGAGTATATAACTGTTGATATCAGTGCATGTGCAACTAACCCGAAATTTGAGCACAATTACTTTCTTGTTGCCAATATTAGGCAAATATAACGGAGGAGAGGACGATGATTCTTGTAGGACCAGACTAACCTTATCCTTCGTCCATCATTTCCAGCAGATCTATGCGCCATGTAGTTACATATATAAATTCTTTCCGTAAAGTATATTTGATAGTCGCTCATATTATCCACTTACCTATTTCCTTGTCCTCCAAAAGCACAAGAACCCCACAACAGATTATCGCTTTACCTCTACAAAGCGAAAATTCAGATCCCCCTTCTCCAACAAAATATAAACCTTCTGCTGTTCCCAATTCATGCTGTCCTTCTCAATCTCAACGTCGAACTTACGAAGAAAGTGGGCACTATAAATTTCTCCCCGTTCCGGAACCAACCATCGTTCTGCTTCACCCAAAAAAGAAATTCAATAATGGACTTGTGGAATAGACAAACAGTATTCTGGGCTTGATTAACTGTTACCATACCTATATGTGCCTCCTCAATGGCCTACGACGGCGGTCTAAAATTCTAGGTTTTGGGACATACTTGACGCATTAAGTGATAGGTTGGAAGACGTAGAGTGTCATCAATGCGAATTAGCTGGTAGCAAGTCCTTTTTGAAGGACTTGTAAAATATTCAGGCCAACTTGTATGGGTTGTTATCGCCAATCTTACGCGTTTCTCTAAACGGTCCATGGATGATCTTCCAGAGCCTTCCAACCACCATTTAGTAAAGTATATGTTTGATTGGGACGATACCGAATCGTATGTATCAAGATAAAAAGTCAATTGTCACATCACAAACCAAAATGACCACTGTAATATGGAGAAGAATTCGCACAGCAAGTTTCCAATATAACAGCGTCTCAACATCATTTACACAACAGATCATTGCAATTTGGAACTTTATATCTCATCTAGGCATAGCAGTATTGAAATTTCCTATGGTAAATCGGTTATCAACATTATACGATGCCTAGTTGCCTTATATATTCCATCCTCGTTATTTGCATTCTGAAGCCTCGTTTCATTTACTTTCAGATCTAAACAATTAGTACATGTGCCACACAGAATATTAATTATCATACCTCGAGAATAACTGGGCCAGCAGCAACGGTATCATCCGATACCTCGGTTGCCTTTTTCGTAAGAACAACGTAGGTTTGTCCAGAGAAGCCCGCGGGAATCTTGACTGAAAATCCTCCTGTCACTGGCTTGGCTTCAACAATACTTGGCATGGGTAGGGCAATAAAGGCGGCGTAGAGCTTAGCACCGTTGGCCGGCTTAACCTGTGTGGGTTTAGACGAGTCTCTCATGGTAAATATTAACAATGTGATTCAACTTACAGTCGTATGCAGAGTTACAGTATCGCCAGCCTTGAGTGTCATCTTGGTAGACTTGGCCAAGGTCAGCTTTGGGAAAGCCTTGACCGGCAATGGAGGGTTGTTGGTAGGACAAGACGTTATAAATTGAGAGGCCATTGAGTGAACTTCGTTTAGAGTCAAGGGTACATCCAATGGCTGTGGGTAGGGGGACCTGTTGAGTCTGGATCGCAAGTACGACGAGTGGCGAGCCTCGACGGTAAGAATGGCGCCTGCAGCGGTGAGATAATCCTTGTCCAGAATAGAAGCAGCTGCTCCAAGATAAGCGGAAACGCCAACACCCTCAAGAATGGAGGCTGTGGCGAGAAATGTTTTGACATCCTTGTGCCCAAAGTTGTACTTGCACGCCTTCACTGGGGTGACGCCAGCGGCTAAAATCGCAAATTCATGTCAGCTTAGTAGCAATGGCTGTGATGAAGATACTTACACTTCAATGCTCCAGTAATGAAATTGACATGATAAATCTCATCTTTGGAAATCTTCTTCAAGTTTTCATAGAAGGCCTTGCCGTAACCGGCTTTTGCAAATGCTTGTTGAGAGTATTTTGCCAGGCCCTGACGGTAGAAGTTGTCTTCTAAATGCTCCAAGGTCAGAGCGTAGTTGAGAAGCTCCCCTGTTTTGCAATTCGTGTCAGAATGAAGTAGTGCCCAGGAATTTGAGAACAGCTGCTCACCATCATTGATTTTTGCACGTTCTTCAATGAACGGAGCACAAGAGACTAGGGTCGTGGCAAAGAAAACAATGAGAGAGAAAGAGGACCGCATGTTGGTGATTCAGAATGGAAATTCGTATTGGTGCAATTTCCTTGAGGAGATGGATTGAGAAAAAGCAACGGCAGGCAATATTCAAATATAAGTTCGTCCTTCTTCGAGCCCCGCTGAAAAAGCCTCCCCTCCAATTGACTGTGATCAAGCTTGAAAATTGAAATTTTGATCCTGCCTCCCTTTACGACTGGTATGATGGCAACACTGAGACACTAAAGTCGCAAACTGACTAGCCACAATTTTAAACTCCCGGAAGCCAGCAACTCCGCACGAGTAAAGCTCTCACCATCCAGCCCGATGCGGATCTGGGGCTTCATGGGCTAATCTAGTACAAGTCTAACAAACTGCGATTTGAGTCCGTCATTTTGCAGTCTCCCAGACATATTGCTTGGAGCTAACGGTATCAAACGCCTCCATTGTGATTTTGCCATGTCATTCCATCGCGATTCCCCAGTCACGGGGGGGCAGCTGGACTGCTGGCAGTTCAGCGGTTATTGACTTTTTCAAAATAATCTTTCTCTTTCGCATCACATGTCAAGGCTGCTTCTATTTCAGGTCGCCGTCAATTGGATATGAATAAAGAAATTAGCGAGCACTCAGCGAGCGAGGGAGAGAGCAGTCTAGTCCAGATGGGTTTTGGCCGGCTGCAATCATCAGGCTGCGTGCGGTGTGGTTTTTCTTGCGAGGGAGATATTTGATCATGGAATGACAGGTAAGGGGTAAATAAAAGTTAAGCCCCTCAAACTGTAAATTAAACAGCGCACGGATCGGTTTTTTTTTGGTTTTGTTTTGTCCAGAAGAATGTTGCGCTGCCCAGATTTGCGTTTTCTTTTTCAACACATGTCAAAATGTGGCGGCAAGGTTTAATATTGCCTGTCAATTGAAAGACTCGGGACTGGAGTGTTAATTTCCCCACAATCCTTTGTGTCTTGCTGTAATTTTAGAGCTAATATTGTTTGTTTACATGTTGAATGTACATTGTTTAGTCCAGCAATCCCAAATATAACAAACCTCTCAAACTTTCCGTCGTTGAATGAGTGATCATAAAGAATTAATTCATGAAGCTTTAGAAATGTTCGTTAGCATCTTAATTGTTGGCGCCGCCATGATGTCGTAGATGCACCACGACCTGGCACCGATTATGGAGATCTCAACTTAGGGTAAGTCGTGATTGCGTGGCAAACGCTAGCTATTAGCTACCTTAGTACTCCTCACTAGGTACGGATAGTAAATATCCCGGAAAATACATAACAGAATCAGGCATAGTTGACTGCGCCCCTTACACTCACATTTAAGGCCCAACTATGGTCAAAGACTTTAATTTCCAGATGTCGTGTGGCTGGGCTGCCATAGCAACTATAGCTTAAAAGCTCATTTTAGAACCGTTCTAAAAAAAAATATTCAAATTCATCTATCAATGTGACCTCAGCAATTTCAACTGTGACGCAATTGCATTAAATGCTCTGAGGGTTCAGTGGATCATTATAAACTGATTACTTTGCACATCCTACCACATACGACCATAGCTCTTAGAAAATACGGGATCCCGTCCGCTCTCCCATAG